>JACSZP010000398.1:0-11482 GCA_016161895.1 Pinna nobilis
TTTTTTATGTTGTCTTTAGGACAAAAACCTATGAAGACTAACAACATCACGTTGTTACTATATACATCCCCAGAGTCGATGTGATGAGGTATATATTTCTTGTCCAGTCAGTTTTTCTTTCTGACAGTAGAAAGTAAAACTATATTACTTGTAGTATTTTAGTATTTATGAGTGTACATTGCCCGAAGTAGGGTTAGCAATTGGGTGGCGTCAGTGCTGCATATGTAGCAAAGATATAGCTGAATATGTAACATGTATAAAACAGTATATACTGATTATCAGATTACACTTTGCATACAGTGACATATAACTTTGTGCAATTGATTCTAAACAGTGTAAATATTCATTATTGTCGATTGAGATATAATACGTACATTTTGTAATACAGATTATTGATTAGTAAATCGATATATATGATATTTTCATGATGCATTTATGAGTAAAACAATGACAAAACAGGTATTTCTTATTTGTGGTTTCATGTTTCGATTTGCAGTTAAAGTCCCAAACTAAATTAAATTATTTCCGCACTTAAAAATATCTAGAAAGACCTTAGAAAATAGAAAAGGATTTTTGCAAAATCGTTTGACCTTGCAGCCTTGCGTTTCACGACATACATGTAGTTTGTTATGTTCTAACACGTCTGACCGGATTCGGTCAAAACAATTCCAAATACTGCCACAGTAGGGTCAATGCTGAAGACCTCGTAACTAAGGATACAGCCGTCTCGTGATAGTGTGGATTAGTGGATCAGACGTATCTCTTGCAAAGGACAGAAGTCCTCAGACTACAAAAAGAACCCAATCGGTGTCATTTTAGATAGAATGTTCACTTCAGGAACTGGAATAGTCTCAGATTCATATCCTGGCAATAATCCTTATTTTTCAAAATGGGTATTAACTATCCCTTCATCAAGCTTCCGGAATCTAAAGCAAAAGTTGCGAGTCGTTTATTATCAGCTGATGTACATACATGATAGCATGTTTGACTCTGGACGTGAGGTCATGTGTTCGAATCAACTGAACCACTCAACACTACAGTTAACTGTCCCTGTTCTTCGCGAGACGGTAAAAGCTGAGGTTCCGTGCCAAAGTCGCTCTCGGCACATTGAAAAACTCGTAACTTCTTAATGGTAATAGTGTAAGGCTCCATATAAGGGGAAGATTTTTGAGTTGGACGTTAAATACCACAACAACCATTAAACCGACCAAGTAAGGCGCTCTGTGAGAGCAGATGTTGAGACAACAAGACTCTTCATTACCCAATGGCAAACACAGGTAAAAATGTGAAGGTCTTCATCGTCATTCCATGACATGTGCATTCCAGTGAAAGATTATAGAGCGGAGTTTCAAGCTACCAGAACAAACAAAAGGAGAATACCTCGAATTAATGATTTCAATATTCACTTATAGAACTAAAGTCGAATTATCTTCTGGAGATATAGAATGTATGTCTTTTAGTATGCATGTTGTGTCCATTTCCTTTTTAGTTTATAGTCTTAATTATTTCATAAGCAGAGATTAAGTACATGTATTTCTTGACTAAGTTCTTTCCAATTCCTTTTGATATAGGGAATGAAATTAGTTTTGCAACAGTGACTATCAGCATATGTCGTGTTCTGGGTCTCCGTGCAAAAGTGGTTAGAGCCGTGCACTTTAAAACATTTAGTCCCTAACATCTAGTACAACAGACTTTGGTAGCACTTAAATCCATGTCTAATACGTTATAAGGCTTCCCCAGAGAATTTCCGGATGTTAGATGATTTGCGTAAATAAAAATTGAAACCGATGATAATCAAGATAATCATGAACAGCAAGATAGTTTGTGCTTATGTTCTATTCAAGAAAATGAACTACCAACTAATCATCATACAAAAGTAAAGTTAACAATTATCGATCTCATAACTCATATATAGAAAACATATGAAATGTTCGGCAAACAGACCCCTGGGCACACCAGAGGTGGGTTCAGGTGCCTAGGAGGAGTAATCAGCCAATGTTGACCGGTCACATCCGCCGTGAATCCTAGGTCTTGATCAGGTAAACGGAGTATTCCGAAGTCAAAACCAATACATGTTTTTATGAATAAGACGGTCTAAGTACTGCTATGAAATACGCCAGACACCATTCCTCAGTGACAGATCTTATGTAAATTTTAGTTATAAAGCACTGGGTACATACATTAGTTATGTTCTATTTCAGACATTATGTCCTTGTTAAATTTAAGATATTCACAGTGAAACTTAGCCATCAGGACCAACAAAGCATTATGATTAATGATAAGGTCTCTTTGGAGACGTATAAGTAGGCTACTAAGATGAACCGAATATTGAAAGCATAAATTCGATGTATTCTCCTTTTGTTAGGTTTGGTTGCCCCGATCTAGAATCTTTCACTCAAATGGAAACATCTCTGTATCACGACACCTTACTTGGTCGGTTTAATGGTTGTATTGTTAGTCAACGTCCAACTAAAAAAGTCTTTGCCTTACATGGAGGCTTACACTATGGTCATTAAGCAGTGAGGGCTCTTTAATGATTCGACAGCTACTGTGGTACAGGATCCTCAGTTTTTGCCGCCTCTCGAAGAATAGGGGCAGGTAACCACAGCGTGGCGAACCCATGACCTCTCGATCAGAAACCAAGCATGCTAACCACCTAGCTACAGCGGCCCAGATACCTCAGTTGATTAAATCATTTGCTTTAGATTCCGGGAGCTTGATGAAGGGATAGTTAATACCTATTTAGAAGAAAAAGGATTTTTGTTGGCAGGCTATAAATCTGAGATCTCTCCAGTACCTGAAGCGAACATTCTGTCGAATAGGACAGCCATGTGCTTCCTTTCCTAGTCTGAAGACTTCAATTCTTTGCAATAGGTACGCCGGACCTACTCATCCGCACTATCACGAGACGGTTGTATCCTTAGTTACGGGTCTTCAACATAGACCCTACTGTTGTAGTATTTGGCCTTTTTTTAACCGAATCCAGTCAGACGTGGAAATAATATAATTTAGTGTGGAACTTTTACTTAAGGTCAAAGGGGCCTCCGTGGCCGAGTGGTTAGCGTGTTCGTCTTCGAGCCGACGGGTCCGGGGTTCGATTCCCGCAGCGCCACTCCGCGGTTGGCCGTCCCTGTCTTTCGGATGAGACAGTAAAAACCGAGGTCCCGTGTCACAGTAGGTGTTGGCACGTTAAAGAACCTTCCCTGCTCAACGGCCAGCAGTGCCGAGCACAGGCTGAATGTGTCGTCCTTCACCGGCACACGGTGACGTCTCCATATGAGTGAAATATTCTTGAGTGGGACGTTAAACAACAACGCTACAACAACAACTTAAGGTCAAAACATGAAAACATTACCTGTCTATTCATTATTTTATTCATAAGTACATCTTGTATATGTTATATAAAATTAATTACTTGTAAGCTCTCAATAGATAATAATGAGTATTTCAAACTGTATAAAATGTATTGCACAAAATTATAAGTTTTTGTACGCAAAGGGTCATATAATAATCAGTTTATACTGTTTTATACATGTTACATATTCAGCTATTTCGATATCTTTGCTACATTTGCAGTACTGGCGCCACCTTGATAACCCTGCTTCGGACAATGTTCACTCAGTAATAAAATACTACAAGCAAAATGAGTTCACTTTCTACAAGGAGACCTATCAGACTGAACTAGTTGGTAAAGAACTATATACCCCATTACATCGACTCTGGGGATGTATATAGTAAAATATATTTCAGCCTTCGTGGTTTTAAGACCTAAAGATTACATAAAAAGGAGGATTACATATACCAGGTATTTGACATACTACCCAAATAATAGTATAATCATGTCATGGAATTCAATTGATTTTCCTATAAGTTCTTAAAAGGGAGGGTAAAAGATCAAATATGAAATCACAACATTTATTTTCAAAAATGATTTTAGTACGTGGATCTCAAAGAAATATTACAAATTTGACAAAATCTCTCTTCGCTATACATATATTTCTAAAACTGTCGCTTGCAGAATGAATCTGAATGCAAATTAGCACCATCCTGGCGTCCAAAAACCACCAAATTTATTAGGGTCTGAAGCCGGGTCCTGATTTGGAAAGTCAGGTTTTACCATGTCTTTTTTATACTCTGCAATCTTAGCCTTCAACTTGGCAACGATGTCTGGATGTTTCTCCGATAGATCGTTATGTTCGTATGGATCGTCTGAAGAAAAATAAAACAAAGTTCAATGCAGTGCCGCCCTTCATAAAAGAAAACGGTAGTAAATAACCACCTATGATAAGAGATTACTTAGCTTTATAATCTTTTAAGATTAACCCTGTCTTTGAAAACCATATTCCTTAAAAGATCACATTTCCATAATTGAAGGGACACTCTCCTTAAGAATGTTCTTATGTATATTTCAAGTACAATAATTAACGTTAGTAATATAATCTACGTCAGAGTACGACAAAATGTGCCAAGATGATTTGGTAAATCACGTGACCACATATGATTTAACTTTATCCCCTTTATGTTGACGAAGGTTGAGTACACTTGACATTGGGATACTAATTTCACAATCAATTTTCCCACTAGAGGGTGCATGTATTCACTACCATTAGATTTTTCCTTTTAATGAACATTTTGATTTTTCTTGAGTTAATCACAACATATCGCTGTGTGATGTACTAGTAGTTATGAGGTGATTCTTGCTTATGTGAACCATTCTCCGAGGGTAACACTGTCACTGAGGCATCCCTCCAGGATGGTTCACATATTTGTGAGAAAAATGACCTTAGAAAGGTAATGGGTTTCAGCATATACCTTTTGATTAAAGGTTAATGTTCTTGGTAATTAAAACATTTTTATTAATAGAATGATATAATTGTTATTGCTGATATTATTTTGTTGGTTGGTTGTATTTTTGTTTAACGACCCAAACAAAAATATTTCACTTTTATGGAAACGTCACCCTGTTCCGGTGAAGGGCAACAAAATTTGCATATGCTTAGCACTTATTGCCGTAGAGCAGTTCGGGTTCACTTACGTGCCAACATCTAGTGTGACACAGGACCTCAGTTTTGATTTAGATTTATCAAAAACGATACAAAATATTTCACTAAATCAAGTTAAAAACTAATTTACATGTAATTTATACCCTAAAGGTTTCGTACAAAAGCAAAGCAAACAAACATACATTAATTATGGAAATAAATGCCCTTTTTGTGTCATGCCCGAACAGACTAATTATCTGGGCATTCCAATCTCCCCAGCATATTTAAGTTACATGCAGTTAAAGGTGAAATATTATCGTGTTTACTTCGAAACATCATTGAACAATAAACTACGAAGATAATCCCTATCAGTACCTTTCAGATTAAATAATAAGGTTTGATTTGTCTCTTCAGTCACCATCTCGATCTCGTAATCTTCTTCTACTGACTGTGGCTTATACCATCCCGGGTATGGACCAGGATAGCCATCAATCAATTTGAAATCTCCAACCCTGAAGAATGAAAAATAAATATGACATTATTGGAATATTATGTTGTTGACATGGCACAAGTAAACGTATTTCCCTAGACAAGTTTTACATGTGAACATTTTTACACAGAGAAAAACTACTTATTTTCATTTTAGTTTCTGTCAAAACGAGATCAAGAACCAATATGACTAACGTGTCTGCTACCTTAAGGGGACCCTCCTTGGCCGAGTGGTTAGCATGTTCGACTTCGAATCGAAGGGTCCGGGGCCGGAGGTTCCGAGTCACAGTCGATGATGGCACGTTAAAGAACCCTCATTGCTCTACTGCCATAAGTGCTGAGAAAAAACAAAATGTGTCGCCCTACACTGGCATGCGGTGAGATCTCCATATGAGTGAAGTATTTTTGGGTGGGACATCAAACAACAATGCAACAACAACTACAGTACCGTAAGTTTGGATTTTGGCTTCGTCTGAATGTGGATTCTCTAACCATGAGATATATTTCAGTCATTGAAATATTGACCATTTTATGCTGATACCGTTTGTTAATCTAGCCAACCGTCTATTTCTTATTCCCTATAACGTTGGTTAGATTGATCATTTTATCAATGGACATTAGAAATGTTTTTCTCTCGAAGGATTGAGAGACAAGGGCTACAAACAATTAAATTCGTAGGTTGTATTGTTGTTTAACTTCTCAATCAAGTTTTTTTTTCGGTAAAGGGCCGTAACTCTGACATATGTTCGACCCGTTCCAGTCGCAGATCAGTGAGATTTCTTCACCCTGACAATCCTCGGTTTTAAGTGTCCCATCCAAATGACAGGAACCAGCCGAACCTTCAGCGCGGATTTGAACTCATGACCTTATGATTAGAAGATGAATATTCCATAATATATCAATGCAAGTTGTAAAGTCAATGCTTAAGTAAAAGTTACCTGATTGCCGCATGACCAGTAAACTCGGGCTGCAGGTCGTCAAGGTTATAAATGAACTCTGTTCTGTCAGAATTGGCCCCTTCACTGATTCCTTTCCACTGGTCTATTCCATCTATGTTGGCATCTTAAGAAAAAAAAATCATCACATGCTAGCGATAAAACGACAGAATAGAACAGAACGAATCTATCTATAATTTATTGTTCTTCACAGTTTAATGTAAAATATAATAATAATAATAATAAAAATAATAATAATATTATATTTCCTTACAGATGTTACAGTTTGGGTTTTAAAGACATGCTTTCTGTAATCTATAAAACAAGACTTTTTGTAATTAACATATGTCAATAACTCTTTAAAGGTTATTTATCATCATATTATGTTATCCATTACATGTATGTGTGTTCTGAATTAATTTTGGATTTCAGTTTTATTTCGATTAGTTACATTGCAATTTACACTATAAACCATCGAAATGTTTTACCTGGGGTACCTCCAGCAGCGCTAAGTATTGTCGGATGCCAGTCTACGGCATGCATCAAACTGGAATACATATGAAAATTATCCTTTACATCGTGATTTTAATGGCATGTCTCACTATCATCTAGTTGTATACAAATTGGCACGAATCTACTCTGAGTGCGTTTACCCTATGGTTCGTATCCGCCTCAATGCAATCTAATTATGTCAGCATGTTTGCCAGTTACTTACACAAGTTCGGTGATCTATACCTGGACACATTTGTCTCTTCGGAACCTTCATCAATCAGCTTCCCCTGTCCTTTTGATGAAGCAGTATGTGTAGGTACACTACTCAATGACCGTAGGTGCTGAGAAGCCAAATTTGCAGCTCTTAACATAGGTGACGTCTTTATATAAGTGAAATATTTTTGAGTGGGACGCCAAACATCAATACAACCAATTACCCCTCCTCAACTGCTATATACTGGTAGACAGCATATAACTGAAATGAATACTACCGAATGTCGTTCATGTTTTGACAAGCGCAAATTTAGGGAAATCTGGTAGTTAAAGAGAAGTCTACATATAGTACTGCGTGTTAGTTTCTGATTAGAATGTCAAATGCTTTTGGTGTAAATGTTACTGTGTCTTCCGTCGAAGATAGACACTTACACCAAAAAAAAAAAAAAAAAATTTGACAAGATCAACTGCAGATCATATATTCAGTCTAATCTTTTCGCTGTTTAAAATACAAAGCAGATATTTAATGACATGGTTTAATTCTGAACTGTATACAGTCGTAAAGAATAATATACTCTACCCGTCGTATGTTGTTCCTTTATTTTGTAACCCAGTACCACGAACAAAAGCTGACGCACGAGTGCCGCCCTCGAATACTGTAACCTTAGAACCTCTTAATGGATAGTTATTGCCGTAGAACTTAGGCCAACCGCCATTCTAAAGAAAATAAATTGTTTGGGTGAAGTTACAATTTTCCCACTTGCAGAATAAATATTACAAAAACATATATACTTAAGAATCTTTACTGTCAAAAGTTAGAAATACATTTTTTTCATTGCAATTTTGAAAAGGATTTTCAATATAATAATTTTTTTTGCGATCGTTCCTAAATATATTTTACAAACTATGATTCAGAATAATTACATTATATCGTACTTATAGAAACAGTGAAATTCAAACTTACATCAGCTGTGAAGATGATCAAAGTATCCTCATAGATGCCTTTTTGGGTCAGGGCAGTCGTAACGTTACCTATCGCCTCATCCAATGCACTTACCATACCTAGTTGTTCGAGAAAAATATAGTATCACAAATAATACGTAGGTCAGTTCAAGATTAAATTCATCAAATATATATGTAGTTGCTTTAAAAACATATGTGAGGTTAAATTGTACGTACCACAGTACTTTCGTCTCCCGTCATTCTGTATTTTGGGATACATTTTCTCATATTTTTCGGGCACCTGCAAAACAAATTTGATATTTTTGGCGTTTGTAGATACAACTAAAAAATCAAAGGCATATAATAAAAGATGAACACAAACAAATAACTCTTGACTAGCACAGACCTCTGAACAAGAACCTTTTTATTACACCTTTTAATGTCGATTATCAATTTCTGCGTTGCTCACTTCACGAACTAATGAAAATTGAACCACAGAGGAAACATTGACGTCAGTCATAATGGCTTACTTTAATGACGCCATAGTGAAATATCCGGGTATATATTAATGCGGACCGTTTATAGCCCCACAAATACCCGCAGACTTAGGTAGATAATGGAGGAAACGACATCAAAAGGGATATATATATGCCAATTATCTTAAAAAATAAGGGCAACAATTATAAAATGGAAAAGTTCACTTACCTGTATTGGGTTGTGAACCGACTGGAATGGTAGATATAAAAACAAGGGTGTAGATGCGTTATGGTTCTGGATAATCTGAGCTGCACGTCGGGCGTACAAATTCTATAAGTAAATATAAAATGCATCTTTGGGTGGATTTAGGTTTTTTTTCTACATCAAAACAAAATACTGATTAATTTAATAGAAAATACAGTCTTCTTCAAACAATGTTTAATCATCAAAGTCAAGGCCACTTGGCCAAAGGATAGCTATTATGGAATTATATTAGAACCTTGATCAGGTGCCAGTCACACTGTCAGTACCAAACGAAAGAATTGTAATGACAAATTGAACACCAGATGTTTTAAATTCTTCTTGATGACGTGATCTGAATAATGTTTTAAAGATTCATTGTAATTGTAATGTTTTTATTCTTTAAATTTGACAAAAAGGTAAAAAAATGTTATTGATTTTTTTTCACACTTAGCTATATAGCTTGCAAAATCCTTCTTTACTTTCAAGCACCATGGTTTGCTTTTGTGAGTTAACAGGTAGATAATTTTCGACTTGAACTGATGCTTACCAGAAAAATCAGCTTGGGTGACTTTATGTAATAAATTAAATATTCAATAGATTTGTTCTTACTGCTGAGTACTCGCCGTCAGCTTTGACTTCTGTTTTGTTATCTCTAAAATCTGCTCCTCCCTCTGTGAAGATAAAAATCATCCTTTATCTTTGCACATCACTGTACCAAGACAAGAGCTTTCTTACTCGACTCTTCATCAAACTTTCATGGCTGCTAGTGTAACCATGTTCGATTATATATACACCGATTAGGTTCAACTTTTCCCTTTTTATAAAACAATGTCATCAATTTTCAAAATACCGGCACAAGATAGGATGAAGAGCCAATGGTTATTTTCTCAAATTTTTATTATCGCATGGTCTAACTTTTACACGTGTAGTTTGCTGGTACTTTCATTGTAGTGATATCGTTAACTACGTAAACAAAGCGTCCGATTATCACTTGACGACTAGGCTAAAAAAAACTATAAACAAGCTAAACAGTGCATCTCGGAAGTTCAGTACTCAGTATTCATTTATATTTTTCAATATCCAATTTTAACTTTTCCCGGGTCAGTACCGAAATTCAATACATATCGTACCGCATATATACATGTACATGTACTACTCATTTCGAACTAATGACAAATCTTTAATCTAAATTCTTTTTTTTGTGTGTGTTCCCGTATTTCTGATTGAAAAGCTGAAAGGATGACATCATGAGACACCTAGGCAAACTGACTTATCATACTTACTATGGCCAATCACTAATGTTGTATGAACGAGAATGGCGGATTGTATTTCTGTGTGCAATTATAGTCCTATGTGTATACTTACGTACGACGTGACTGTAGTAATCCTCAGCACCGTTATAGTACCCATAAAAAGAGTCAAAGCCACGATAAGTCGGAGTGCATTCCCACTTACAAAATCCTAAATGCCATCTGCAAATAATAAAAACCCGTGAAAAAAGTACATATACTGAATTAAATTACTACCCGTCATATGTGCCATAGATGTACCTCCCCCAAAATGATTTTTTTCTTTTATAAATCGCCTGCATTCATAGACAACTTGTAGCATGCGACCATTTTTGCATTTTCTCGTGTATATTCTCTTGAAACAGGTTAAGGTTTACTAGCGAATTTACACCTAGGCGTAAAACGGTGAAAGAAAGATTGTAAGATTTATCAGTGTGATCATGACTGGAGTAGTGTTTTTAAATGGATTAGTTTTGATCGGTATATTTCACATTGGCGAGGATATAAATAAGCGCGTTTAAAGAGGATATCAAATTTGCAAAACAAAATATATCGCTAAAAATAAGAATATGTACATGTACTCTCGCAGTTGATATATATATTCTCGTTGAATTTTGATTGGAGCATCAGAAATAGAAGTCTGTCAAGCAGACAATTGGTTTGCAAAATCTTTCTAAGGCTGTGTATATACTGCCTAATGGAACTTTCAATTCATGTATCACGTGATACTCGATAATATTTGTGCGGGACTATTGTTTCTATTAGCAATGGAATGACACTAGAATACGATGTCCCGTGCTAAAGTAGTTAAGAGTAGAGTTAAGTTTCATTCCCATCGAATATATTAGTCCTGCACAAACGTAATAGAGGACTACATGGTACTTTAATTGGTTCCATTTTGTGGTTTGGAAAGTATAGTGGATCATTCCAATTTTAGTAATCCTTTATAATGGGGGAAAGAAGATTCTCTGAATATTAAGCGAGAAAGTTGTTGCGTTATTGTTTAACGTCCCACTCAAAAATATTTCACTCATATGGCGACAAATTTTGCCTGTGCTTGGCACTGCTGGCCGTAGAGCAGGGAGGATTCTTTAACGTGCCAACACCTACTGGGACACGGGACCTCGGTTTTTAGTGTCTCATCCGAATAACAGGGACGGCCAGCCGCGGATTGGCGCTGCGGGAATCGAACCTCGGACCCCTCGGCTCGAAGTCGAACACGCTAACCACTCGGCCATGGAGGCCCCAGGCGAGAAAGTAGAAACTGAGGTCTCAATGTCGAGAACTAATTTGGCATGTTTAGGTTTCCAACTAAACCGCTTTTAAGTCCTTAGCACCATCGCCACAGTATGCCTACTTTTTAACGCTTAAGTCCCCAGCACCATCACCACAGTATGCCTACTTATTTACGCTTACGTCC
>JACSZP010000401.1:0-10642 GCA_016161895.1 Pinna nobilis
TATATACGTTGCAGAGAAAATAAACAATTCATGCTTTTATCACACGCTTTGGATAAGAAAAAAATTGGAGTCCTGTGTGAAGTCTCCATTACAGTAAAATATTTAATTTGGCGCTAATATCGCCACCACAACAACAGAGCTTTAAATTTTAGTTGCATCCCCGTTAATATATCGTCTCGCAAAATTTACAGCTTCGGCCCCTTCATTCGCGAAGAAAACCTAACGCAAAAAATGTAAGCGTAAAAATTAAGATCTGCGAAAACTTCTCGCACTTACCGGAGTCAAGTTAAGATTTGAAGATTTTCATCTCAGAGTAAATCCAAGGAAAACGATAAGTGATATAAAATGTACCGCCAATGTCAGATACAAGAATATTTTCTCCATGCCATCAGCAATCCTGGCCCAGTAAGTAACATTTCCTGCGGATTGACTCATGGAGTCGTACATTCCATTCGATGAATTACCCGTATCTAGTTTGTCTTTTTCCGCTTCCCGGGAGATTTCTCCAGGCATGCGATTAGCAATACAGCGATAGATTATATTAGCCTTTTCGCTTTTCTTCTTGTGGTAAATATACAAAATAAAAACTTGTGTAAGCACAACAATAGCACTTAATATCAACAGCCAGCAGAGATAGAATCCGAGTGCAAATATATGTTCGGATGACTTCGGTGTTGTTTCATTAATCAAGGTTAAGAATACAGCGTAGGTCAGGAAGATCGCCATGCTCATGCCCATCTTTTCTCCATTCTCAATGGGTAAGAAAAAGCAGGAAAGGTCAAGGACGGATAAAACAAGCAATGGCACAATAATCACAAGAATATAATAAAGTGGCCGTCTTTGGATCGTGAAAAAGTAAACGATTTCCGTGAAGTTTTTCTCACCCGTCAGTAATTTCCTTTCGTAAAACGTATCCAATATAACCCATTCACCACTCGACTCGTAGTTGCTTAAATTGATCGTCGAATACATTGGTTCAATGTCGACGCTCTTGTCCTCCGATATGCCCATGCCCACCCGGATCTCACAGGTCTGAGTGTCAAAGGGAAACTTTGTGATGACGACATCGCATCGTGTCGTCATTTCCGCGTTATCCCAATAGATAACTCGTCCACTAGCTTCCAGAACAACTTTAAATCCGTCAAAGTGCCAGTTACATTTGTTGTTTGACATTCTATTAGAAATACAGTAGTCAGGCAGCCATATTTGTGTCGCAGGAACCACAATCGACGAGATTCCTTCGAACTCGGTGGCATTCCAAGATAAAAATTCGTCCGTCCACAGCATGTTGGTCCACACGCTTGTCGTGATGGTTTCTTTGTATTCATTCAGGTCTTGGATTTTCAGTAAATATAAATCATGTTGTAAGATAACTGGCTTAGATATATCCTGTACCGGTCGTATATATGGATTATTATTCCTCAAGATTCTATCCCTCAGCCTCACTTCCGGGTGGTCCACAAGTCCAATACAGAGTCCTCTATCTACCACTGTGATGGACAAGATCATCAACAATAAGAACCATTTACCCATGACTAGAGCTTTTATCATTATTTGTGCACTTTAAAAGTAGCTACAATTTATCTTTCTAACATGAAATTCCTGTCTGGTTGAACTGGAAACCAAATACATTTGCATCGCCTGATTTATCGTGGCAATTCTCCACTAAGCGATGTATTCTCCGGAATTATTTATAGCAAAAACCAAAAACTCCATTGCAAACGTTTTTGGATGATTGATTTTATCATGATTCATTTATCATAGCACTTCGGAGGTATAATGAAATAGGTTAACAGTTTAATGTATTCATATCACTATTAAAACATACGGGAATACACTGCTTATCAAAAATGGGAATATTTGATTGTCCTGTCGACGAATCGATAAACCTCAACAAGTCAGAGCGCTGACAATTTGAAAATGAAAATGGTTAATTTAATCACCAAAATGGAAGAATTCGTTCCTTTGTTTTTGTAAACCTCGAATTGTCATTTCAGGTAGTTAAACAATTTAATACTACAAAGTTCATTTATAATGGCTGAATAAGTTCATGTATTCTTATGGGATTTTATTTTTACAAGGACTTCTCAAATATTGGAAATTGACTCAGCAATTTTGGAATATTGCTTTTAACACAAAGAATAATTGAGTATTTATTTTCATCTGAAATCCAAAATCCCATTTCTAATGATTATCCTTGATATGACAATTTCTTGTTTCCCCTGTAGTAATTACAGAGTGCTGCCATCAGGCACGCGCAGCTGCACATGATACATTGATCCCTCGATAAAGCTAACGAATCGAAAGGATTGAAAGGTCAAACTCTATAACCTCATTCGGAACTCCTCGTGCCTGTTATGTAGATCGTGCTCGCGTTGATGACTTGTATCTCCATTTTCTGAACATCGAAATTTGATTGGCTACTGACAGAGCTAACAGAAATTGACCTTCTACTGGAGAGTCATTAGGTTTACATAATGTGCAACATAGCAAAATTATCTATTCTACCTTTGTTTAGGTTTACTCAGGTGTCGGTGTCACTTACAAGTTGTTGGTATTTTAGTTTGTCAATTTAGGTAACTTATCTTTTAGACAAATAAGTAAATTCTTCTTAGCTCGGCTTTTTAGAAATAAATTCCTTTTTCCCATTAGTATGGCACTTCTAAATTCATTGTAAATAGACTTAAAAAGTTTCGTTTCGGCAATACGTAATCCGACCATTGTTCAAAACATTACTACAGAAGCACTGCTAATTGTCATTAATACCTTCACTCTTCTTAGTAAATAGTGTCATATATCAAAAGAAACTTTGCGTTGCCATTATCTAAAATTTTGTAACCAACTACATGTACCTGATTGGTCAAGATCTCGAGTCCGAAAGCTTGCAGGACTGAAAGTGATTTGAAAAAAAAAATCACTTTCATTCCTGCTTTCATCAAATAAACATTATACGGTAGCTTAATTCGGACTTCGATTTCTTTTATTAATCAGATTTCTGTGAAGGCGTTATAGCAAGCCACAGAACCCTGAGCTATTTCCCCAAACAAAGGTTCACCCGACATCACATAGATTAGGGGTGAAAAGTATTACACTATATATATATACATATATATGTGTGTGTGTGTGTGTGTGTGTGTGTGTGTGTGCTTACAAAAATCAAATGTTCAAAATCGTGTTTATATTTTTGGATTAGTTTTAAAAATTTATTCAGTAAAGAATTACATGTCTTTTATAACATATAAGAGAAATAATAAGGGATTTGAAACAAACGAATCGTAATTATACATTCAGCTTCCTATCAATGGATGGACAACAATTGAGTCAAAACTTCACTTAATCTAAGCTAGGAATTATTTCAGAATACGTGTAAAAATAGCCCAAAGGCTGTATGTACTTTCAACATGGAAATGATGATTTTTTCGGATTGTCTGGCAATATCTTTGCTTGATGTTTCCGTGTTCTAATGCCGTATTTTCACATGGTGAACAAGATTTCCGGCAACAGATGATTTTTCTTGGTCGTTTTACAATTCGTTTTGGCTTTTGAACGTTGTGCATTCTTTTCTTTATTGCAAAGAAATAGTCAGTTATTTATGTCTGTTTTATCTAACTCTGCACGCAACGCAAAATTTCAAGATGGACCAGATAAGTATAATGAAAGGGAATTTGAAAGTAATAAACGCACCATGGTGTTTTATGTCTTTGCGAAGTGGTAATATATATATAAATATGAATTAGTGTCATGAGGGAGGTATCATCCTGTGAAATGTGGTCTTTATTGTGACAGTCCGTAGTATTTTGCACGAACAAACATTTTCGCAAGTCGAGATTTCCATTCGTTTTACTTATCTCTAAAGATATAAGGGAAAATTTTCGCAAGTCGAGATTTCCATTCGTTTTACTTATCTCTAAAGATATAAGGGAAATTACTCGGAATCTTGGTTTGTGAATATAACAAAGACTGAAAATTTTTATCTATTTAATCTTATTTGAATTTGTCAAATTAATCAGAATTTTCTGGACTCGTGATAGATCTGTTGTAAAAATGTCTGCCTCGGTTGACGCCTCGATAGGAATTTGGTACCACAGATAAGAGCAACCTCGACTGGGACAAATCGGTATACATAAGAGAAAAAGACTGTATGAACACGATGTCAATTGGAATCTGGATAAAGCACCTTTTTTTCAATGAGTACTGTATTGACAGAAATCTAAATAAACAACACATTTCCTCTTAGTTTCAAATATTGTGCTCAAATATGACAGTAGAACTAGAATTTACAGGGGTAATCCGACTTACCTTATGATTAGTAATATCATTATTTTACGCTGATTGTTGTTGTTGTATTGTTCAACGTCCCACTAAAGAATAGTTCACTCATTTGGAAACGTCACCGTTTTCCGGTGAAGGGCGACAAATTTTGCCTATGCTCGGCACTGCTGGTCGTAGAGCAGGGAGGATTCTTTAACGTGCCAACACCTACTGTGACACGGGACCTCGGTTTTTACTGTCTCATTCGAAAGACAGGGACGGCCAACCGCGGAGTGGCGCTGCGGGAATCGAACCCCGGACCCCTCGGCTCGAAGTCTAACACGCTAACCACTCGGCCACGGAGGCCCATTTTAAGCTGGTAAGAAATACCATATCGTGGAACCTGGGACATTGTCTCCGATGGTGATTCCACATCGGAATATAGATTTCCATGAACCACTTTGATGCTTGGTCAGTAATACTTCCTTTTCATCATTTGTCATGGTTTATTAATAGCCGATATAAAAATAAATATTGAGTGCGACAGGAGAAATAAAATTAAATAATTTTCCAAAATTTTGTCGTTTTAATTTTATTTTATATCCCAATCGCGTGGATGGAATAAAAGTATAGTATAAAAGTCCCCGTAGCTTCCATCATAGACTCAAAGACGGGGACGAGCCTGGAGTCGGCATGCTTTTGTTGTTGTATTGTTGTTTAACGTCCCGCTCAAGAATATTTCACTCATATGGAGACGTCACCGTGTGCCGGCGAAGGGTGACAAATTTTGCCTATGCGCGGCACTTATGGCCGTAGAGCAGGGAGGGTTCTTTAACGTGCCAACACCTACTGTGACATGGGACATCGGTTTTTACTGTCTCATCCGAAAGACAGGGACGGCCAACCGCGGAGTGGCGCTACGCGGATTCGAACCCCGGACCCTCCGATTCGAAGTCGAACACGCTAACCACTCGGCCCGGAGGCCCTGCCGGCATGCTTTTCCTCGAGACATATCGGTAGATTCTGTACATGTAGTACCCGGATATATTGCAACCGATGGAGAATTGATTTTTAATTCAAATAAACAGGGTTTTTCAAAATATCTGGATTAAAAAAGTGATGAAGTAATTTATCAGGAGATAAAAGTGATTTCAAATAAAGCAGGATTTCAATTTATCGGGTTTTACAGTTTCATTGTACATGTATATATATATTTAAACTTTTCTAGTACATAAGAATATTGCAGAATAATGGATGACACTTTACTCCGGTTTTTATCAAAATCTCTTAGGGGCAGATTTCTCTTGGTCGTATATATGAATTAACTACACGTTTAGTCTATCCACATGATGCAATATACATAAATAATAAAACTTAACAAATTTGCGGGAAAACAATTAATTGGTTTACAGATCTAGATTTAGACCTTGTGTTAAATACAGAGCAACATCGTGTGTCATGTTTTCTTTTTTTTTAAATTATTTCCAAATTAAAATTCATCCGACGAAAGACAAATTTCGACTGTTCAATTGAACTGTTTTTTCCCTGTAGGCTACAATTGTTTATGTGTGAGGGACTCTACGATAGTAAAGTTTTTTTTAAATGGCATAAAACAAGAAATTCGTCCTTTGTTATGAAATTACTGACATGCCACTCAGTTAATTTGTTTTTCTTACTTATCAATATCGTCTTTTATTATCTCCTTTTTGAATGTACATAAAAAACCAAGTTGTATGTAGAACACAAGGCGCGATTATCTATGTATACACAGACATTCAAAGAAGAGAGGCGAATGTCTTATTCATATTACGGCTTAATTCTCGTAAATGTGTAAATATTTATAATGAAATCAATGGAAATGACTTTGACTAATTGTCACGTGACCAACCTGAGAAGGCATTGTCGAAATAAATAAATGCGAGTTGTGAAAAACAAATACTTTTGTGGGACACCCGGATCACTAGGAGAGAAATTGCAATCTGGAGAAATTCTCATATAGGCATACTAGCAGAAATAAAGGTGAGCATAGCAATTGGAAGCTTGGGATGTTTTTCTTTCTTTTTTTTCTTGTCGTAAATTGAAATTAATTGTTACGTGCGGTTGATTTAGGAAAACTAAGTTGGCTGGTATCATCCATGAATTCAGACATGGTCGGTACAGTGGGTAGGTAGTACGTTGCAGGACCGGCGGAAGCAATTTGACTTTGGGGGGGCTGACCTACAATNNGGGGGGGGGGGGGGGCTTTAGCCCCCCTGGTTCCGCCGGCCCTGCGTTGATATCTTTTGTGTATACCGAAGTAAAATTACCCCCTCCCTCCTTAAATTTGTTTCTTACACCACTGATCGAGTCTAGGGAATTGAGTAAAATTTTCGGCGGAAAGCGAGGACGAGGTTTTGTCCGTAGCTTTATTCTTGTGCTTATTATGTTAGAAATCAAGATTTTTTTTTAACTTTGGGTTTTTTCACTTTTGATTTTTAAAATTTCAAAGAAACCAAAAACATGTTTTAAAATAATATAAATTATCATTAGAGGTTTGCAGAGACGTATATAACACACATGTGTTATATACGTCTCTGAGGTTTGTATTAGAAAATATACAAGTAGTCAGGACCATTGGAGGGCAGAGACTGTTATTTATAGCATGAGCATGTACTTTTAACACATGTGTTATATTTCCTTCTCTGCATGAAATAATAACTTGACAACCTGGATATTTAATAGATAAAGGGAAATAACTGCTTCAAACTTTGGGCGTCTGGAACTCTCCAGTGTAGAAGGTTATAAAGCAGAATGGGAAGACAAAAATGACAGACGATGTCAGTCCAGGTGTGTTTATATTTTCGAATTATTTGATAGTTTTCAAGTATATGATCTGATTGCTTCTGCAGCTTAACAATTTCATGTTTTTCTTGTAGATAAGGAGCGTGTATGCGCCTCCTGCTCCAAAGAAATCAAAGAGGAGACCTACGTAGAAGCCTTGGGCTCGGACTGGCATTCGAGTTGTTTCAGGTCAGTTTGTTAGTAAACAATGATTCACTTGTGTCTCGCCTGTCAAAATACCGACTTATCTATCGGTGAACACGGAAGGTTTTCTTTTCCAATTTGCCCTTTTTGTGAAGAAGCACTGTATTCATATGTACATTTTCACTTGCATGAAGTTGTTATGCAAATATTTTTTAATGTAAAAGAAAATGGGACACGGGTACAACTTCAGAAAAACATTACTCATGTACCGGCCTCATTTACTGCTCATACAAACTTAGTCATCAATGTGACATTTGAAAATAAAGCAGACACTGTAATCTTCAATATGATAAATTTGAAATGCTGCAATGTTTTTTTTTTTCTTTTTTGATTACTGAAAAGAATTAAAGGAAATTATTCAATTTCATATTTACCTTGGATTTTTCATTTTTCATATTTTAAAGCAAACATAAGTGACAGGTCAAAATTGGCGCTGTTGATAACACCATGCATTTTGTCATGGGTTAAATTCCTAAACTGCTGTTGGCATGTTGTACAATGTATTTTCCTGAATCCCTTATGTAGTTTTCATACCGTTATGTCAGAGATTTTAAGCTCGAACTACCACATAATTCAAGATTATTTTAAACAATACCTACTGGCAGAAAAAAACGGAGAGTAGCCTTTGCCCCTATCCCGATTAGCATGGTGCCACGCCATGCCCCTTTCATGACGCCATGCCCCTTTTCTTTGATCCTCCAAAGCCTCATCCACTATTTGAAATTTCTTCTCCTACAAAATCTCCTACAAAAAGTATTATTTATGTTTATAAATCCAATTTCTAACAGACACATTAATTAGTGATTTATCGATTAGCCAAGAATCTCACCTTCACAATATCAGGTATTATTCTCACAATGGCAGCACGAGTCAACTGTTCCAAAGTATAACTACCAAGTAGAGTTAACGCCTCACTTTTATCATCATCTTTGCTTCATATTTAGTCTTGATAAGGAAGATATTCTAACAATTAGACAACAGCAGTGTTGTTTGCCTATCCCTGACACCTGGAAAATAACACAACATGGCAACTCTATGTCCTGCCTTTAAACATGGGAAATTAATTTAAACTACATACTTTGTTTTATTGTCTGAATCAAATACAGCTGGAATTGTTGATGGTCAGTTTGAAGATTATGCAACAAAATTTAACTCAGCGGTAGGCCTATTAATCTAGCCTACATGTAGAGAGAGCATTAGTTGCAGACGAGGGACTCCATGATTACTCTCTGCAGGGTTAGGATAGGAAAAGGATTTGTTTCCCCACATCATGAGTGAATTTGAATAAATCTGATTTGAACATGTTTTCAATAAGGAACATTTACAAGTTAATCAATGATTCATTTCTGTAGTATCTGATTGTAGAATTTCTTTGTAGAGATTTAAGAAATTAATATTATATAGGAAAACTGTAGATTGTAATCAAATATACATGTCCTAAGAAAAACACCATCAAAAGCTTGGATTAAAAGTCATGATCACTTTTGTACTGACAACGTATCATGCATACAGAAATCTGTCAATGAATACAAATTCAATTGTCAGAATGGTAAATTTTTGGAGAAATATTACTATAAAATTGAAAATTGCCCCGCATTTTTATTCTATTTTAGGGGTTTGTTTAATCCAGGGGTTTGTCATACAGGATCTTGCGGAAAAAAACTAACCACTGATCCATATCAATGCACAGTACATGTACATGTATCTTATTCCTAGTCATGTTCTTACCTGGGTTTCGAGCCACGTCAGTGCCACTCCGCGGTTGGCTGTCCCTGTCCTTCGGGTGAGACAGTAAAAACCGAGGCCCATGTCACAGTAGGTGTTGGAACGTTAAAGAACCCTCCCTACTCTACGGCCGTAAGTGCCGAGCATAGGCAAAATTTTTATCCCTTCACCTCGGTTTTTACTGTCTCATACAAAGGACAGGGATGGCCATCCGCGGAGTGGCGCTGACATGGCTCGAACCTGGGTCTTCCGATTCGCAGTCGAACACGCTAACCACTGGGTCACGGATGACCCCATTCCATCACTAACATATACAATGTAGTGTATTAAGACATGTCCCCTACAAATGCTATGGGGTATCACGTTGAGTTAGTTTCATTTTCAGTAGCATTTTCTGTTTTGCCACTTTTTAAAATGTGTTTCCAAATTCATACCATCACCTGTAGGGTTATACATGTACAATGATGAAATATTCTAGTGATACTCGTGTTTTGGGGAATGCTGTCGCACTTGACAGATATATTTACAAAACCTTACTATTACAACCCTATTTTACAAATATCTGCAATAACAGCTCTCTATTGACAGTATACCGCAGCAAAATGCAGCAGTGTAAAAACAAAAAAGCGGCTTTAATGAAAACTGCAGTGACTGTCCTGTTTTTCAAAATATTGCAGGATATCTCTTTAAACAAAATACAGGTGTACTGCAGTTACAGCCCTGTTTCACAACCCAGGCTATATCTTATGACAGTTAACCCTTTCAGCCCTGTAGATCATAGTAGACTGGTCTAAATCAATAGAAAAGAGCATACCATTTTGATACTTAGGGGTGAAAGGGATAAGGCTTTGGTACTTCACATGTGGATTATTGACATGATAAGGGCTTTCATCTTGAGCATGGTCTTTTGCCCTCGTGACCTTGACCATGGACAACCTATTTTTAAACATCGAGTAAGCTTTGTTGTCTTTTTGACATCTCTTGTAAATAGTTTGAGTTTGTTGTGTCCTAGATTTGATTCTCTGTCTTTTATAGATTAGGTGAACACCCCTAGCCTTTCTTTGTTTTACTCCACATTTGACATACTTTCTGTCATATGGTGGAGGCTAGATTGAGTTGGTGAAGGAGAGTATATTATATATATATATACTATACTACTAGTACTAAAGTACCCAGGAAGAGACCACTGGCCTTCCACAAGTAAACTGGCAAATTTCTCAAATACTGTATATTCAGGGAAATTTTTACACTTTTTTTTTTCGTACCTTTCGCCCTCGTCGCAAGAGAGCAAATTAAAACTAGGTTAATTCAAAACGGTAAATTCATTGATTAGAATTATGGTGAGATGGGGTGAATTTAAAATGGGGCGAATCTGTTTGCAAGTTCATTAGGGCAAAAATAACATGAGGCGAAAGTAACCCTGTACACAGGTATCAAATTAGGGCTCAGTCGGGC
This sequence comes from Pinna nobilis, assembly GCA_016161895.1. Classification (NCBI taxonomy): domain Eukaryota; kingdom Metazoa; phylum Mollusca; class Bivalvia; order Pterioida; family Pinnidae; genus Pinna; species Pinna nobilis. The sequence continues at coordinate 10,456 of JACSZP010000401.1, forward strand.
TCAAACCACACTGATTAGATGCGAGAGACTGAGTTGTTTATAGCTGGCAAGACTGGGTCAATTACAGGTACCATTGAAATGAAGTGTGTTAATTTAATGTGGCTAACAATTGTGAAAGACAAATGAAAAAGACTGACTCACGTTGTTTTGACCTGACCTACATGTAGTTTCAAACTCTAACGATGCA
>JACSZP010000404.1:0-16877 GCA_016161895.1 Pinna nobilis
TATTTTGAACTTCTTCTCAAGAACCACTGAATGGATCAGGCCCAAATTTGGTATAGATGTTCTACACAAGGTCCCACACAAGTGTTGTTACTTTTTGGGGCCATGTGAAATCCAAGATGGCCACCATGGCCTCTGATTGGCTGAAACATTCTGAACTTCAGGGTTACTATACCATTTCATATATCAGGCTTCATCTCAAGAACCAGTGGGCCAATTAAAACCAAATGTTTTACTCAGGTGACCGTTAAGGCCCCTTGGGCCTCTTGTTTAAAAAATCCTGTTTGTTGCTGTTTGAAAAATTTAGTATCTGTTGGATATTTTTTTCTGCATAGTTCATATAACCATTGAGGGTGAATGACTCTCAAAATACAATGTGGACTATCTATGCAGCCTTCTGATCTGATGAAGCTAATTTGACAAGAATTATATGACGTCATAATGGCATGGAAATGTGATTTTCTCTTATATTCCCTATTATCAAAAACTTTAAACATATAGGATGAAAGTGATATACGGTATCCTTGAAATTGTAACTCTAAGAATAAAAAATTAGTAGAGCTATGAAACTGTCACAGAGTTTATGGATCACCCTGTATAACTGTATAATCAATTTTTATTATCCAGGCTTGCAGATAATGACATAGTGCTAACAACTTACACATTGGTTGGAAAGGAAGTTGGTACTGGAGACGTGGATGCCGATGCTCCTGCCAAGGAAGCCGACTCTGAGGAGACAGAAAAACAAGAAAGTGTATGTCCTCTTTATAACACCTTAAATAAGAGGCCACAATTAACACCCCCCACGCACCCCACCCCCAAATTCTTGTTCCGGATTTGGTAATCTTGATTAAAATTACAAGTAATTCTCCACAAGTTTTAGATATATCTTGGGACCACCATGGCCGAGTGGTTAGCATGTTCAACTTCGAATCGAAGGGTCTGGGGTTAAAATCCGCACAGCGCCACGCTGGGGTTAGCCGTCCCTGTCTTTCAGATGAGACAGTAAAAACAGAGGTCTCTTGTCACAGTGGGTGTTGGCACATTAAAGAATCCTCCTTTCTCTATGGCCATAAGTGCCGAGCAGAGGCAAAATTTTGTCACCCTTCACTGGTACATGGTGACGTCTCCATATGAGCAAAATATTCTTGAGTGGGACGTTAAACAACAATACAACAACATATAGACATATCTGTCTCATCTGTTGCACATAAATTGTTTAATTACTGTTTCCTTTCATTTCTATGAATAAAAGTTTGCAACAAACATAGTGAACTTCAATAGTGAAAATTCATTCCTATTTTTCAGAATTTTGATGGCAACACATATTTTTATTTTGTTTTTGTTATTTTGGGGGGATGGGAGGGGGAACTGAGGAATGGGAAGGATTATTATGGAATATAGAAATGTCATATCAATGAATAGACCACCTGGATTGTTCATTGCAGTACTACAATATTATTATGCATTTTTGATACCCTAAGAGTGTTATGGGGACCACCGTGGCCGAGTGGCGCTGAAACATTTATTTTTTTTAACAAAACCCACTTTACGAAAAAACAAAAGATGAACATAGATGTTTTATTTATTATCACTTGTTCTATTAATCAGGAATCTGTCAAACAACAAGAGAGCAATCTTCTGAGGATAGGGTGGGAGAGAATCATATTGGATGAAGCTCACAACATAAAGAACAGGAAAAGTTTGTCAGCAATGGCTGCCTGTAGACTCAGAGCAGGATTCAGATGGGCAATGACTGGTACACCGATTCAAAATGAATTACTAGATCTGTACTCACTTTTGAGGTGTGTAGACAGTGTGTACCATATGCTATTATGTTTTTTGTTTTGTTTTGGGTTTTTTTGCCACATTTGACAATACATGTATTTCAGTCATATGGTGGCAACCACTTTTTGTGGGTGGAGGGGAGAACCTTATTACACATGTACCCAGACAGAGACTTCGGGCCACTCACAAATAAACTGGCAAACTTTCTCACATAACCAATTTAGGTTCAGTTGAGTCTCAAATCTGCGCTGACGAGAGGTGAGATACTAAATCCTGTAAAGGGCAATGCCCAAACCATTCAGTAGCATAGGCTCCTCTACCATTGTTTAGCAACTGTGAGAAATAGATTCATAATTAGGCCAGATTTGTTTCCCTTTACCAGAAATGAAGTTTTATGATTTTCACAGATAACTAGATGTTTTTAGAATTATTACATGCTTGTTGCTTATACAGTGACCGGTTTGTTTGACTAATTACTTAGTATATGTGTTGTTTTTTTTTCGTTTTTTTTTTATGTGATGCCGTAACTCAAACAAAATTTTGACTTGCATGATTTTTTTTTGCCCTGCCATGGACAATGCAGGATTTCATACTAGTGTGCCTACTTATAACTCCATTATCATTTGGATTCCCTTTTTGTGAAATATAGGAATACCTGGTTGATTAGGTGTATAAATGCATCATGGGAGGACTAATGTCAAATCTGTGATGCATCAAAGATTTGTGAAAGAAAAAGTCCTTAATTGTAAAAAGTGTTTATTTGCTAAATATTTAAGATACATACATACAACCACACATATATCAATTTGTACGTGTTATAGGAGAATTTCTATTTCAGATTTTTGAGGTGTTCACCTTTTGATGAGTACAAAGTTTGGAAGAGGCAAGTAGAGTCTGGCAAAAGTAAGTGCAACAATGTAAAACATGGACAGTATTTTGTTTGTCTTATAGTTAACATAGTCAACTACATTTCATTCCCTTTAGAAGTTTCACCTTATACATGTACAAAGTAAAATAAGTTGACGTTGCCTAATTGGTAAACTTTTCTTGCATTAAGTTTACCTGTAAGAGGACATTATTGAACTACAGTCGAGCCTCATTAATCCTGACACCAATATTCTGGATGCTTCACCTTTTGGATCAAATTTCCTTGGAACAAATTTTTTCAAGTTTCATTGGTTATTATGAATGATATATTTCAGTTATCTGGATGCTACATTTATCCGGACAATTTTCTTCGGAACAAAGTCATCTTGATTTATGAGGCTCCAATGTATTTGATAGCTGCTGTCACATCTCTGCTCTTCTCCTCTCGTCAAATATGTAGAGTTGTCTCCCTTGTTTTTCAAAATCTGACGTCACCTCTAATGTCTAAACTACATATAAGTTTGCAGTTTAATTAAGATGTCACAATAGACTTGACATCTTAAACAGTTTAATTGCAACAACAAGGTCTATGTAATTTATCCCCAATCTTGAAAGCATAATAGAAAACATGAGAGATAACACGTCTAGGACAAGGTAATACATTGAATTATTTAGATATCAAGTAAGGCTATTGCTTCCTTTTCCAGGCTCAGGGCACAGCAGATTAAATGTACTGATTAAGTGTCTGTTGTTGAGGAGGACAAAGACACAGATCGACAAAGCTGGCAAACCATTGGTAAGATGTCCTGTTTTCTGTGCATTTATACTAACTCCCTGCATGGAAAAACATGAAGATAGTGTAATTATGCATATCAAGTTATTCTCTCAAAAAAGATAATGTTAAAATTTTACTTTCATTTTACCCAGTGTTATCATTATCAAGTAGAACTAAAAATTTATTTTGTGATCTACAGGAGAAAGTTTTGTTTGTTTATTGTGTGACAATATTCAAAATGAATATGTATATGATTTACAGGTGAGCCTGCCTTCCAAATCATGTTCAGTACATGAGATAGATTTATCCAAAGATGAACGATCAGTTTATGAGAAGCTATACTCCCAATCTAGGTAAGTTAATTAACATATTGATGCAATTTATATTAAAAGAGAACTATAAGATTGAGGGGCAGCTATGGCCCACCGGTTAGCCTGTTTACCTTCTGGACATGAAGTTGTGGGTTTGAATCTGTGCAGTTGGCCGTCCCTATCTTTTGGATGAGACAGTGAAAACTGAGGTCCCCTGTCACAGTAGGTGTCAACATGTTAAGGAACCCTCATTGGTGAATTCCATGAAGTGAAAGGTTCTTGTATCTCGCATATCTACTTGCATGTGTACACTAATATTGATGATTATGAAATAGGCCAAGGTATATTGATGCTTGAAATGCATAGACACAAAACTCCACAAAGTTAGAAATTCATTTGGGCCTACAGCACTTGGCTGTCATTTCTAGTATAGCACATGATAAGGATATCTTTATGAATATCGGAGCTTGGAGGAAGTATCGGAGGAAACTATCTCACTAATCAAACCAATTTTAACCAGATACTTGGGTGGTCTTAATAGCAAGGATCAACTGTACTAGCCAGTCATCTTATAATATTACTTTCTTTCAGGTCAGTCATGCAAGATTACCTGAAGAGACATGAAGAAAAAGAGCTCGGCATCAGCAGACCACAGCCTAGTATAAATCCTTTTAAAGACAAACCAGGGTCATCTCAACTAAGTGGCCAAGGCAACTCCGGTCAGATGATGTCTGCTGGTCAGTACGGAGGTCACTCTGATCAACAAAGGGGAGCAGGTGGACAAATGATTCTTGTTATGTTGCTACGGTTACGACAGTGCTGTTGTCATCTCAGCCTTATGAAAAATGTAAGTTCCCTTTCAAAATTATAAAATCAGTAGATATAATATTATCTGCCTAATGTTGAAGTGTTTTTTGTTTAAATGATAACAAAAAAATGCAAACAATGCAGAATAAAAAAAATAGTTTCATATCTAGTGAAACAAATTAACAACAACATTATTTAAACAGCTCATATAGTATGATTTGACTTATAGGTTATTGACTGAATATGGAGGAATAAGCCCGCCTGAGGTCTACACAGTAAACAGGGCCGAGCTTACACCTTTTATTGTCAGTTTGTTCCTTGCAAAAATGATCAGTTCACGAACTAAAAGTGAAAAGAAAACAGCAGAGTAAGCGTAAATGTCCGACATATTGGTTTGCACAAATGAGGTCAGCAGGCATTTATCAATGCAGGCATTTATGGCTCTATTAATGCCTTGGGACTTTATATAAATAATGAAGAAAACGAAATCAAAGGGTGTAATAATTATAGTTTTTAACTTACTGAGATGAATCTGGAGAGCTAATATCCTACCCTGTGTCTTTGTGGCATTGCTTGTAGACAAATATTAAAACTTGGCAATACCGTTTGATGTAGAAAAGATAGGGCTCTGATAAATTTAACATTTTGGTTTCCTCATTAGGGCTTTCATTTAGAGCCATGATTTTTTACCTAGTGACCTTGGACTTTGACCTACTTTTAGAAATCTTTAACCCTATTGTTTGTATATCCATTAGCGAGCTTAGTTGTCTACTGAAAAATCATGATGTTTTATTGATGATTATCGATTTTATGGCTGCAAGTTTGCCGTTTTGTTTCTGTCTGTGCTTTCAAGTATTTTTCTATGGTTATAAGTATGTTTTACCGTTTGTCTATTTAAATATAGTGTAACTTTATGTAAAGACCTCTTCACTAAGGAGACCTCACAATTCTGACCATAAATATTCAGCTTCTTGTATAGTACTGGACAGTTTTATCCACAGAGCACACATTACAAACCAGACCATTTCAGTTGTACAATATGGTGGTCTTTATTGTAATGTACAACTCTTTTTTACGCATTTTTTTAATTCTTTACAGGCATTTGATGATGAGACTGCAGAAACAGAGGGTCTAGAACTGGACTTAGTTGACCAGATGAAAGACCTCATGCTTGATGAGGAATCAGCGTCCGAGCCAAAATTAACAAAGTCCTCAATTTTGTTCGACAAATCATCAATGAGCACAAAAGTTTGTACATTATTGTTGATTGTTTTTAACCACAGTTAGGATTAAGTTTCGTGTGATATTCTGAAATTTATCTATGAATTTGAGAGATTTTTATTTGTATTGCAGGAATCCATTTTGGCTGATAAACCAAAATCATTACTTGAAAACCCAGAGCCTTTTATTGTTGTTGTAATGTTGTTTCTACCATAACACATGTAGTTTAACCATTATAAAACGGCTGTATAATTGAGGCTGCAGTTGATTAAATATATCGATAAACCACGCGTTGTTAATCACTTCTGTGCATTTTGATTGGCTGATATATCAGGAAATTCAATTATGACATTGTAAATTGACGTCACAATACATTAAGTGGGCTGAATTATGGCTGGAACTGGAAAAAAAATTCTTCTTGATGTTTTCAATACTTTGATTTGAAAAATAATGTAGTGTTATGGTACAAACAAATTACGCAACTCATTTGGATTGATTATCATGTTTATCCAACTCTTGTTAAATTTAAAGTCTCAAAACACTCGCTAAAGCTCACACTTTGAAAATTAACTAACTTAAGTTGGATAAACATGATAATTAAGTTGAATAAACATGATAATCAATCCCAACTTGTTGTGTAGTCTCTATTTAACAAATCAATTGATTGAAAAAAGATTTATCAAGAATCTTTTGTTTATATGGATATATCACCGATTACTGGTAAAGGCCTGCCAGTTTGGACTTCACCAGACATTAACAGTCATTAAGATAAGAGGGTTCTTTAACTTGCCTACACTTTTTGTAACACAGGATGTCAATTTTTTTGTCTCATCCAAAGGACAGGAAAAGCCAGCTGCCCATGTCCAGTGGATTTGAACCTTACACCTCAGGATCTGAGAGCAAGCGTACTAATCAGAGCCAAGGAGGCTCTCAGTATTATTTGACTTCATTTACAGCAGAATGTTTGTTTTTCATGAATAGTTTAAATTGATGGAAGTCAAGCAGAAGTATAAGCAAAATGTAAAACATGTATAATCTTTTTCTCCCACTTAATTTATAGCTTTCACCTTTTTTAATATGTCCATCACTCTGAAGTATGTGCATATGCACATAACTGAATTACTTCTAATTACAAATGTACATCTAAAACATATCAATAATTATCAGTGTTTGATTTTTTTGCCACAGAAACATGAATCACTTAGATTGAATTATCTTATATAGGTCGTTGGGAATTGTACATAAGAAACTGGCCAATTTGCATTGATATGAACAACTGAAGTCATCCTTGCTTCTTTGATTTGTTTGTTTGATATTTGTTTTGTCACCAACAACAAAACTTGAGCCCTTTTATGGTCTCCAGTTTCAAACCAAAGCAGAAACCATGGCTATACACTGAAACCTCGCTATAAATACCACCCAAATGACTGGCTAAAGTTGATCTGATTATTAGATGGTTTACTAAGAGAGGTAGAAATAGCCTAGATTAATGATAAGCAGGCTGAATTTTGATGGTCTTTATTGCACGGTGGTCTCATAAGTCAGGTTCCACTCTATACAGTGGAACTTCGCCGAAAGGCCACCTCACTCAGGAGACCACCTCACTATAAAAACCATCAAAAGTCAGTCTGTTTATTAGCTCTACTGGTCATAGACCAGCAGAACTGATGCGAAACCCCGTTGTCCGGCGTCCGTCTGTCCGTCCTTCCGTCCGTAAACAATTTCTTGTTATTGCTACTCCTCCTTAACCATACTACATATTCACTTCTAGACTTCATATATGTTTTCAGCATAACATGTAGTTGGTCTAAAATGAAATTCAGCCTAGTCTAATCAAAAGGGGCCAAAATAATAAAATCTTGTTATCGCTACTCCTCCTGAACAGTAAGTCATATAAACATGAGACTACCACTGATGTATTCAGTATAATGTCTAGTTGGTCTAAAATGAAATTCAGCCTGGTTGGACCAATAGGGGCCATTTTCAGGGACTTTGTCAAATTTCCCTATTTAACTCTATGTAAATCTTGTTATTGCTACTCCTCCTAAACCATACTACATATTCACTTCTAGACTTCATATATGTTTTCAGCATAAAATGTAGTTGGTCTAAAATAGAATTCAGTCTTGACAAATCAAGGGTCCGGGGTTCGAATCCCGCAGCGCCACTCTGTGGTTGGCCATCCCTGTCTTTCGGATGAGACAGTAAAAACCGAGGTCCCGTGTCACAGTAGGTGTTGGCACGTTAAAGAACCCTCCCTGCTCTACGACCAGCAGTGCTGAGCATAGGCAATATTTGTCGCCCTTCACCGGCACACAGTGATGTCTCCATATGAGTGAAATATTCTTGAGTGGGAAGTTAAACAACAATTCAACAACAACAACTCATGTAAGGGCCTATAGTTAAATCATATTTAGGCTGATTTAAATCATTTTATTATTATTCATTTATCCATATATGTACCAGTGGAGCTACAAGATCCGTGGATCTCTGGTCATAATTTTATGATATTTCAACCTCACTTAGGAGACCACCTCACTAAACAAACCAATTTTAGCCAGTCACTTGAGTGGTCTCAATAGTGAGGTTCCACTGTATATACCTTGGTCAAGATATCCAACCTTCCAGAAGCAAAATGACAAATTCCATACACAATTAGAATGACACTTACTCTAACTGGAGATGAGAACCTTTATGATATAAAACCCAGTGATACTGTCACTCAGGTATGTAAGGATCCCTCTTCTGTTATTTTAAAACATTTCCTCACAATTATCAGTTTATGTTAAGACCAGTGTTTAACTTTTCCAGATGAAAGCAGTAATGGACAAATTATACGAAATCAGAGAAACTGTTAAACAGAAAAGGTTTGTTCATGTTAATTTAAACAAATTTTACTTCAGCTTGTTCTATTTAAAAACTGTACAAATACCTATATATAAAGGAGATGTTATTGACATTTGAGCCACAGTATGTATGGCAATTTTACATTCTTTTGTATTTATAACATGGATCTTCATTATTTTTCACATTCAAATAACAAAATGTTGGTCATATTGTTAAATTTGTCAGGCGGAGGACATGATTTTGACCATGTTCAAATGTTCCCACTATTTAATATTGTTGATGCATGTTTTGTATGAAAACAAAGAGGAAATGTCAGGTTGTTGATTACTCACTGAAAGTCTGGTACGAGCTGTCCCCCAAAGAGTACTGTAGAGCCTTGTTAATCCAAACATATATTCCCAAGTTTTCTGGATAAATGAGGTGTCTGGATTACTGAGATGTACTTTTAATAATGACCAGTGCAATTTGAAAATTTGTTCCCAGGAAATTTTGTGCAGATTATTGGTGTCATAATTGATAAGGCTCGACTGTACATGAGTGTGCTTGTATAACTAAAAGCCTCTTGCAATGGACAAGTTTCACCCTTTTGTACTGTACATTTACAGTGTTATTGTGTCCCAGTGGACACAGATGTTGGAGATAGTTGCCCATCACCTTCGGAGTGCCAGAATCAAGTATGCCATCATACAAGGATCCGTCCCTGCTAAGAAGAGAAATGAACTGGTGGAGGACTTCAACACGAACCCCAAAGGTCCAGAGGTCATGCTGGTCTCTCTCAGGGCTGGTGGTGTAGGGCTAAATCTGATAGGTGGAAACCACTTGTTTCTTCTGGATCAACACTGGTAAATATTTAAATATAGTCTATCCCGTTTTAAGATACTGACCAAGAGAAGGAGCCAAAAAGGTCACATATGACAAGTGGTCTTTTAATTGAGGTGACTTGTATAGGAGAAAACCATTTTCAAAACCATACATTCAGGTCATATAAGGCAAGTTGTCCTTTAATTCAGTGGATCACGAAATGTGGTTAGACTGTTCTAAGTTATATTTATCCTTTTCACAAAGTAAAACCTATATTGAGCAGCATTGTTCATTGTATAGAGGTTCCAACGAAAGAAAGGATGCACATTTACTGCAAAAAAATAATACATGTATAAATCACCACAAATTATTTAGATGCACAGCTTGAAAATAAGGAGTACATACAAAGGTGTTAATTGAAGAAGTGCTTGTCGCTGTGCAGGTGTCACATGATTGTAGAAGTGATTTTTCAATTGTAATTCAGGAAATACATCTTGGTGGGAAAATGCTAGTGCACAAATTTTGACCAATGCAAAGCACTTTATAATGAATCATTGCAAGATGTATGTATGTATGTATGACTGAAGGTAAAATCTGATGGATGTCATTTGTGGAATGTTCATGTGGTGTGGAATCTGGTTTCCAATATTCATTGAAATATAAAAAATTTGAATATGCCAGTAAATTTTGTAATATTTCTGGATTTTTTTTCATTTTAGGAATCCTGCACTAGAGGACCAAGCTTGTGACAGAATATACAGGGTGGGCCAAAAGAAAAATGTATACATACATAGGTAATACCTTAAGTTTTTTTATGCTGTACATGTACTTTAAATTATACAATAGAATATACATGTATAAATATAATTCAGTAATTCAGATAGATTCTATTCTCCAACAATAACTCCAGCAGAGAAGCTTTCCATTATTCATTCAAATGCCTAACTTTAACTTTCAGAATTGATCAGAAATTTTGTATAAACACAAAAATCTATATCTAGAGAAAAAAAGGTTTTAATTTACATATCCCCTGAAACCCTGATCCCAATGAATTTTTATTTTGGCCAATCATCAGATCTACATTTTCTCAGCAGAAGACTGATATTCCATGAATATCCACATTCTGTGTCCATATTGTGTGATGCATTTCATCATTAGATTATTCAGCGAGAGCTTTTTTCATGATTATGTACTCTTGTTCCATCACACGACAATATAGTTGCGAATAGAACGTAACTCTAAGTATATTGATATCTGTCTTTAGGTTTCTTTGCAAAGACACTGTGGAGGAGAGGATTGTAGCTCTTCAGCAGAAAAAACAACAGTTGGCTCATAGTGTACTTACTGGGTAAGCTTAATTGTCTACACTTGCAATAATTATAGGGAACTTTCTAGTTAGCCCAGGTTATCGTGGGTGAGTGGTTAGCATGTTCGACTTCGAATCAAAGGCTCCAGGGTTTGACTCCCGTAGCGCCACTCCGTGGTTGGCCGTCCCTGTCTTTCAGATGAGACAGTAGAAACCAAGGTCCTGTGTCATAGTAGGTGTAGGCACGTTAAAGAACCCTCCCTGCTCTACAGCCAGCAGTGCCGAGCACAGGCAAAATTTGTCGCCCTTCACCAGCACAAGGTGACGTCTCCATATGAGTGAAATATTCTTGAGCAGGACATTAAACAACAATAAAACAATAACTGTAATCCAGGCTAACTCAAAAGTCTGTTCATGCAGCTTATCAGGATCTTGATTTTCATGAAACATAGTCATCTCTTGTTATTACAGCACTTGACGTTTGTAACATATACAGTTACAGCATATTTGGCTTATAAAATAAAATTCATTGAAACAGATTAATGTTGATGTTAATATAATTGATATAGTGCACATTTGCACACTAGTTCTGCTTGTGATTTGTGGGAACACATATGCATTTCATGTATCTAAGTGACTTTTGACAGCTTTTTTACACAAAATTTGTATCATATTTCAAGCAATGGACAGACTGAAATGAACCAAGATTTATCTAACAGGAAATGGGAAACTTATTTCTATAAAATTGAAAAATTNNTAAGCAATCAAATCTGGAAACTTGATAAAACGATGAATTTATGGATCCTTATGTGTATATAGTAAGACTTGAATGTATTGAGAAGGAATATCTATCTTTAATTCTGATGTAGTACATTATACTGGAATTGTAGATGAAATATTGTAAAATATGGCATTCTGTCATGTTTAAGCTCCTTAGAATTTTTTTTCAAATATCATTCAGTCACACATGTACATTTTTTATGATGTGTTCAAACTTTCTCATGAGATGTACACCAAGTACTAGATAAAAGAAGATGTTCTAACATTATCTATTATCTTAGGAGGAGCTTATTCACATTGACCCATGAGGTTTTAAGTACCACTGGTAGTTTGTGAGATACATAAAGAAATGGAATGTATGAAAGTCATTTTAAAATCACAAGAATATTCTATATACATGTATTTTGTATTCTTTTCAGATCTGGAGGTAAGGCGTCAAAGTTAACCCTGGAGGATCTACGCATGATATTTGGAGTGTAGAATAGTGTCAAAAAAAGTAACATCAATACACGTATCTAGAAGAGGATTTTATCTATTTATTACACCTTGAGGTTACAGAATGAACTTAACAACCATGGACTAGAAAGAAAGCTTAACAGTGTATAGTCACTTTATATTCTCTCCACCTTGTATTAATTGGTCATTTGGGAGTCAGGATTATGCAGGCACTGATGCTGTACCAGTGAATTGAAATGGAAACCCATTTTATTGTGTAATTTGAGATTATAATGTTCACCTAGACAGATATTGTGGTACCACTGCTTGGTCACATGCTATGAAGAAAGAAACATGGAAAGTCAATGTGCAATGAGATTAATAACGATAGTTTTAATTGGGAAACAAATTTAAACTGGTTGTGAGGCCATGTTATAATTCATTATTTTAGCTTTGTGAGATGTATATTACAATATGAATGTTTTTGATTTGACTGCACAATACAAAATCGCTGACACATAGTGCTGTGCTGTGCTGAACACCTCGGCATATAATGGTGTCTCAATATAAGTGAAAGATTCTTGTGTGGTACATTAAACAACAATTCAAAAACTTGATGCTAAGCTGTGTATCATGCTGACATATTGAGTGCTTGCCCTCGGTCTGATTTTTGTGGCCATTTTTGCAACATTTATTGCGCATCATGAATACTTCAACACTTTTAAATAATTATGGGTACAAGTGCAAACAATGAAAACCCCCAAACATTGGTTTTACTGATGCATCATCTTTAATAACAAAAATATTAGCATATAAATAAGCAACAAACTAATATAAATAACTAAATTACTACTTTGCATTTTTTTGCCACCATGTCTGAAATTTATGTGCAAATTGCGACATTGACAACAGTCAGGGTGAGCATTGCACATTCAGTGCTACAGAGTTGTCACCATTCCATATCTTTAATTCTTAGTCTTACGAATGTTCTATTGTAGTCAAAATGCTTAGATATATATTAAGTTATGATTGGTTCATCATATTTTTGTTTCATTTTATACAGATGTAATTAACAGTAGTAGATAAGACTGATTTAGAATCAAGTAAAGGACATCAACACAAAAATGGTTGTTATCTTTTTTCACCTATAATTATACTAGGGATGAACTGATCAAATAAACTTCCATATATATAGTCAAATGTCTGTACTAAAGTATTTGTATGGCTACCATGGCCTAGTAGTTAGCATGTTCGTCTTCCAATTGATAGGTCCGGAGTTTGAACCTGAGCCACAGTATGGTTTGCCGCCCCTGTCTTTCAGATGAGATAGTAAAAACTGTGGTTTCATGTTACAGTGGGTGTTGGCAGGTTAAAAAGCCTTCCCTCTAGGGCCATAAGTGCCAAGGAAAGGCAAAGTTTGTTGTCCTTCACTGTCACAATTGTGGGTGACGTTGCCATATAAGTGAAAGATTCTTGAGAGAGACATTCAATAACAATACAACTATAGTGTTTGTTACTGTAGCGAAGTCTCAAAAAGGTTCTGACCATATCTGGAAGTTTGCCAGCAGGTTTACAGAAAATATTTGGACACATAACAGGGACTTTAGATTTTCAAAATGTAGTTTATCATTATTTCATATCTGGTTTTGTTTACCAGAGATTTAGTGAATTGTGCATTTCAGGAATTATCAAATAAAATGTTGTCAGTCCTTTTACACACAGTAATACATTTTAGGACTGATTATATACGAACAGTTGTCAACAAAGTTCATCAAGGGTATACAAACAATAGCATTAAAGATTTATAAAAGTAGGCCAAAGTCCAAAATCAAGGTCACTTGATTAAAATGCCCGACCCCAGGTGAAAGCCCTGATCATGGGGAATCCATTTGTTAAAAAAAATATCTCATCCAAACAACAGGGATACTCAACCACAGCGTTGGCAGAAGGCGACCGCGCTTACCACTAGGCCCTGTGGCCCCACATATCCAAGTAAAACAGCTACCTCCCTGAAGGTCTTGAGAGGTTAACTGGGTTCATGTGCTTCTAGTGACTCGACAACCTTCCTGTGTTTTTAATAATACGGGATATGGAGACATATTTCACTTTTAATAGCTTGACATATTAGTTACCTTACTGCATAGTATAAAATCCTTAGTACAACTCAAACTAGGTGTAACTGTTTCAACTTGATTTTGAAATAATACACAGTGAAGCACTAACAACCAAATGCCATTAGAATGTCAATTGTACAAGTAGAGTATTGCCAGGGATTCTATCTACACATTTATAGACTCTGTAGGTCTCCTAGATCTCCTGTAGAACCATGCCTGATGACCACCTCAAAAATAAAGACCATAAAATATCCGTCAGTCTGTCACTTTTCAACCTCACTTAGGAGACCACATCACCAATCAGACCACTGAGGTGGCATTAATAGCAAGGTTCTAGCTTTATATGAAGGATCCTGATCCTGTCACACACAAAAATAATGTCTTGAATCATACAGAATTGAAACTTCCCTGGTTTTATGATTCAATGAAAATGTAAAGAATTACCAAGAAGCAAATTCAGCAGCCTTCTTTTTCTTTTGGACATAACTTATAACTTCTATGAATTGAAAGTTCATTCTTCCAACTGGTGTTTCATTTTCGATAAAGGTCATATACCATAATCCAGTTTTTCACATTGTTTACATTTGTGCCATTATGGAGTGACGGCTTTCTGCCATCACACGCTAAGGTTGAGACTATCAATGAAATTAAACAAAGCATCTTGCTGTGCTCCCCATAGGCAGTGCATGTTACATTAGGTACAGGGGCCTCCGTGGCCGAGTGGTTAGCGTGCTTGACTGCGAATCGGAAGATCCGGGTTCAAACCGTGTCAGAGCCACTCCGCGGTTGGCCGTCCCTGTCCTTTGGATAAGACAGTAAAAACTGAGGCCCCATGTCACAGTAGGTGTTGGCACATTAAAGAACCCTCCCTGCTCTACAGCCAGTAGTGCCGAGCATAGGCAAAATTTGTAGCCTTTCACCGGCGCACAGTGATGTCTCCATGAGTGAAATATTCTTGAGTGGGACATTAAACAACAATACCATACCGTACATTAGGTACATATATTGGTGTGTTTCATATCTCTCAAATACATGTACTCTCGAGTGTAAAGCAATGGCCAATATTTTAAGCCCTTCCCTGTCATTTCTTAGTTTGATGACATCTCAATTTACCAATGAGTGAAGTACATTTCTAATGGGATTTTAAAAATAGTAAAACAAATTGATCATAATTCCTCAGTATAATCGATTAGAAGACCAGTATGTGTAATACAGTCCTTCAGATATTGAGGAATCTGTAACAATTCTAACTTTTCCTTTGTATTAAATTGTAAAAAATATCTTACTTTGAATATACATAATTTTTTCAAAGTCTCCGGATTTTTTGCTTTTTCTTTTAACATTTCACATAAAAAAGAATGTTTAGAAAGGTTTTCTGGGAATATCCCATTATGTATCCACTTTTCCTTACTAAAGTTGTAATTGTTATTCAGCAATAATGTAATGAAAGATTTGTATCCTCGAATGGCTGCAAGATACAGGGGAGATTGTTTTCCATTATCCGTGGTCTCCGTCTCAGCTCCACTTTTCACCAGTAATTTTCCATTTGGAAACTGGTTATAGGAAATGGAGAGATGAAATGGAGTATTGCCATACACATTTTTATCATTCATTCTAACTCTCTGGTCAATAAGATATTCTACAATGTCTGGGCTAGACTCACACACTGCTATGTGAAGCAGATTTTCTTTGTCATGGGTGATTGCATCTAAATTTGCTCCAGCTTTAACCAACATTTCCACAATTCCAATCTTTCTACAGCCAACTGCTGTATGTAAAGGAGTCCATCCATCTCTGTCAGACATATTCACATCAGCACCATGGCTAATCAGGAGTCTACAAACATCCAAGTGATTAAGTGGAATTGCAGAATGAAGGGGAGTTAACCCATCTACTTGGATGGAATTCACTTTGGCTCCATTCTCAATGAGTTTTTTGCACATTTCATGGTGACCATAAGTTGAAGCCCAGTGCAGGGCTGTTCTATTTTCCTGATCCCCTATATTAACCCCTACCCCATGTTCAAGGAGTTTCAGTACAAAGTTGATATGTCCAATGGATGCAGCAGTATGAATTGGAAGTTTAAGCCAGTTATAATCCTTGGGGTCAGGTGCATACAGGTCACATCCTCCATCAATCAGTATCTCCAGAATGTGTTCATTTCCCCCTGTTGCTGCCACAGTAATGGGTGTCCTTCTACCAAGTATGAAGTTAGGATCAACTTTGTCATTGTGGATTAAATTTCTTACTTCCTCTGTTAAGTTCTGTCTCACAGCATCCAGGAATCTTGTTTGGATTTGGGTGCCAACCTCCTCAGCCATGTCACAGTATCTTTGATCAATATGGTTCTGTGTTCATTTCCTCTGAAAAACAGATCAAGACTTATTGGAGATGTGATATTGAAAACATTGTTCACAACTTCACTATACCCCCTGCAAACTAAGTTGGTGGGTAGGCCTTTATAGATCCAGCTGTTTCCATGTGGCTGTGTTCTATGCATGTGGGGATCTGGAGGGGTGGTGGTCAAAGGGGTCCCCCTGGAATTGGCAAAATAATATGTACCATCAATTCATTGGTCAGATACAGGCCTACTTAGGTTCTCATTTTGACAGGCTTGGGGTTTTTCTTTACCACAAGTTGGACTCCCTCCCCCTGGAAAAGTTGGACCCCCCTGGAAAAAAAAATTCTGGATCCATTCATGCCATGAATAGGCCCACACCACATGCACTTGACTCAGTCTCACACCCTGTGAGTGCTGTAACGAGTTAAATCCTCAATAACCCGGTCTACTTTAACATGGTTTTGGTCGGTTTAGGCCTATTTGCTCA
>JACSZP010000404.1:16886-32660 GCA_016161895.1 Pinna nobilis
CCTAGCGGCAAAGCTATTTTAAAGCTGTTTGGGGTATTTGACGTGTTTTTCGAGGAGATTATCACCGTTATGTGCTCTTTCCATGAATAGTTTTGGCGAAACAGAGTACACAAATTCTTTCCCTACCTTAAGACAAGTGTTAGTGCTTAGATCTATTAAAACTGTTGTCTAGATCCTGATTGATTCATCATGTCAAATTCTTGGAAGACTTTGAAATTGAAATCACAAAAATTATACGACATCTGAGTATAGATCTACTCAGTGAACATCGGGTTACCGATAGGCCTAGATGGCTACTGAACGAACGAGGATTGTCTAAAAATAGAACAAAATGTAAATTGTGATATAGGCCTCTAGCTGTATATATCCAGGTCTAGATCTACCTGTTCCCCGATATATTCATGGTCGATTGAAATTATCTTAATTAATACAAATGTCATGTTCATAATTGTAAAATATAGAACTACCGCCAAACGTAGATTCAAGTGATGTAAACTTCACAAGATTTCCACTTCTGTTAACACGACGCCAACGAAGCTGTAATATGGATAATTTATGTGACGTTTACGTAGCAAAGTAAAAGTAGAGTAACCTCCCTTCCCCTTTTCTATAATCGGGTAGAGTAGACTATGATTGATAACTTATTGTCTATAAGGCCTAACAAAAAAGATAGACCTGTTAATACAGTTTGGGTAGGTAACTGAAACGTGATACAAGGTAATTTTTTTTGTACATGTACGAGAATTTTAGAATTTTAAGAGGTGTATAAAGATCGAGGACTGATCGTGTAGGCACGGATGAATTTTGATATCATAACTGAGACCTGGGTGCCCGTAGCAGAATATCAGTGTTACAAATTATGAAAATATCTTCCCCATGCCGAAAACCTAAAGTCCGTCCCTCTTTTCTCATTTACGACTTTTATCGGATTAGTCTTATTCCCGGTTTCGAAACTGAGGCGCAATGGGTGTCGCTCGTGGAGCAGGAATTGCCCAACCTTCTGGAACACCTGATCTCACTCCCAGATGACTATTTATGGCATTATATCCTATTGTTTTGGCCATGTTTTTGTCTGTCGTTTGACTTTTGAATGCCTCATATTTTGTTCAACTTTCCTTTTTTTTAATACTAAAGCAGGATGCACCAATTAGGAGAGCACGATTCAAATAAATCGTTGCAAATTTAGTTAGTCAAAACGTAAGTGGATTGATGAGTCGTTCAACGATTGCCCAATTCGATCTTCAGTGTATGTGCTCGTTTTTTACATTGTCATCACAAGTAAGCATCGTTTATAATGCTTGAATCTGTTGTTCGTTGTTTAGTGGTGTGAATTAAAATGTAAAATTCTTTGTATAAACCGTAAGGATTAACCCCCATACACATTCCCGGTGACAAGCACATTACATCGTACTGCATGTGCAATTTAGGCAAAAAAACGTCTAGATCCAAATAAATTTATACACTGAAATTCTCTTCATACCACCCAATAGATTTTGCAGTCGCTGGATGACAAATACATTTCACATGGGATACGGTGTACGTATGTTTTAAACTGATGCAGCTTCTAAATATCGAAATTTAGAATCAGGAAGTGCATATTTCTGTTGGAACTGAGGGTGTACAAACCTGAGAGAAAGACACTGGAGAGTTGGACTAGGTGAAACCAATTATTGATAGGAATGAACAATTTGACTTTGTAAAAATATAAATATTCATGATACATGTATCAGAAACACTATGTTAGATTAAATATCTTGTTAAAGATAGGAAAGTTCGTGACAATTACATAGTGGCAAATTAATGGAGAACCACGGTACTTTCTAATCTATATTATTTTTCAAATATGTTTTGTCCAGAGAAAGTACTTTATAAAACCATCGATGTTTTAAACTCATACAAGTACAAAAAGATTGTTCAAGAATTGACCTTAACCATTTCAACACCACAGACCAAAATGGACTGGTCTAGGACAATGTATAAGAACATACCATTCTTATACTTGGGGTTGAAAGGGTTAATTACAAAGATTATTTTGTATTGAATCGAAAATAGTACCGTCATCATGTTTTTAGTATTTGTATCATGGTAATATTTAAGAACTGCTTTATTATACCCATTCCTTTGTTTGGATTGATTTAGTGAACCAAATAAAAGAACTTGATAATGCTTTTTTTTTTTACAAAACATCCATATTATGATAACAAATAGAATTCCCGACAGGGCAAGAGTAACATTTGTTGATGGTTGATATAGCATAGATAGGTTACTTGCNNTGTATATATAGTCTCTAAATTAAATATAGACTTCAGGTTGTTCAAGAAGAAATGGTGTATCAAGGCTAGATAGACAGGGTATAGATAAGTAAGCTGACTGATAATCATGCTGTGACAACTTGCTATTTTTGTGTGATGATTTAATTGAGGCGTGGGCGTTAAACAACAATACAACCAACCAAAAAACTTACGATCTAGTTTACTTTATTGTTATAGTATTGTTATTATCATATTTTGTTTTTCTTCTAGAGTAAGTAAATAATGATATTTTATCTAACACTACTTTGTTGTCGTAAACATGCGCAGCAAGGATCTCAAATTGCTTGACCAAAACGTGAGAAATTTTGGTAACTGAAAACTAATGACATATGAGACTGATTTTGTGGTGAATGATTATTTTAATATTCCAAATTAGATCAAGAACACATTACTTTTTTTTTTTACAGAAAACGAAATTTTACCGAACGTGTAGGGTCTCCGTGGAACATTTGCTACGGATGTGGCATGCCAACGGGGGGGGGGGCTGACTCCTCCTTCCGGACACCTGGTCCCATCCCTATAGGGGTTTACTGTTGTTTTCTACATTGAGACCGTCATTATTCTACACTTTGGGACTTGGGATTGCGAATATCTTTTGGCACAGTTTCAATTTTCCTTGGAACTAATTTGGACTTTATCTTATTTGCACATGGAGCATTACGTCACGAAGAGACAACTTCCGCATCGATGTAACAACGTTAATAAAATAAAGTGAAAACCGAGATCAAATTACGGATGAGAAATACGGGAATTAGGAGAAAGTTCAAAGGAATTGTGCAACATATCACGCGGGTACCTTTAGGAACAATAATTTTGATTTCACACCAAATATTCTAATGGGCGGCTGCAATGCAGACAATGAAGATGGATTTTTTTTGTTAGCGCTATTGCGTGTCGGATATTGGAAGGTGTATATTATTTTAAGTACTTTACAGTGTATATACAAATTTCATTGTCTTCTCACGGAACTCTATTATCAAAGATATGTGGATGAAATATTTGTTATACCGCGAGCGGATCCGGGAAATACAAAAAGAGTCAGCCGTTTGAAGATTAAAGAGGAAGCCTTTTCATTTTCTTCGTATTAGGCTAATTAAGTTTTTAATCAATCGTGACTTATTTCTGTATGTTATTGATTGCATTGATGTTGTGTCGATTAATGTCATTTTGTCTGACAGATTTGGAGATGTCTCTATAAAATTGTTTTATTTTACGATTCTTAAAACAAGCGGCCCGTATTTGTATTATATATTACTCGTTACGTAGTCAGGACATGGTGAATCCGTGAAATACCACCAGTAGAAATTATAAACGCCATCTCTACATTGTTAAACAACTAGGTCAAGATCAAAGAGTCAACAGGGTCAAAATTGTTGGTTCAAATGAGACACATTTGTATCTAATGTCAGAGCTGTATCTACTATAGTTTTAAATGATAACTGACCTATACTCTGTTTCGCCGAAACTGTTCATGGATAGAACACATAACGGTGTAAGTCCCCTCGAAAAACATGTCAAGTACCCCAAACAGCTTTAAAATAGCTTTGTCGCCAGGCTCCGCTGACTGTCTAGTGCAGTTGATGAAATAATATTCGCAGAATTTTGAAATACAATGACAATGAAATATAATTGTCGTTAAAAAAAAAGTATATGTTTGGTTTGATTTTGTTTGTTTGTATTTTTTATTTCGTTTTGTTATTGTTTGTTTGGTTGTTGTTGTTGTTGTTTTTGTTGTTGTTGTTGTTGTTTTTGTTGTTGTTGTTTGGAGTTTTTTTTGGTTTGGTTTTGTATGTGTGTGTGTTGTTTTGGGGTTTGTTTGGTTTTTTTTAAACTGTTTTAGCTATCAGTCATCAGTTGTCGTTCGTCGTCGTTACACAAATCTTCTGCTTTGAAACCACTAGTGCATTTTGAGCTATACTTGGCCTGATGGGTCCCTGGGTGGCCCCTTTCAAAATTGTGTCGGACATTCCGAACCACCATCCAAGATAGCCATCAAAAATATAATTTTTTCAATGGCTTTCATTACTTACTTCTAAGTCCGAATGTCTGCAAATTTAGTATGCAGAGTTGCAATTATGAGCTTTTTAACTCATATCACGGGTTTTCAAATGAACATTGATTTAATATGATATATTTATTCTGATATACTTATGCAAATAAGGTATAAATACATGTATGCGAAAAAAAATATTTAAAATCTTGTTAGAAAATGAAGCCCAATTACAAAGAAACTTTGCCAGATTAGTCTTTTGGTAGTCCCTTTTAAAATTGTGTCCGACATCCCCACCCACCATTCCAGATGACCGCATTTGCTAATAATAAAAATTTCTTTAAATGGCGATCACTACATTTTTTAAAGTCAGAATATCCTCAATTTGATATCTAAAATCGCAGTTATGAGCTTTTAGTACATATTACGGGTACAAATAGTGTATTTTAAATGAAGACTGACTTTTTAAAATTCTGCTATATTTATGCGAGTTAGGATTAAAACAATCTTCTTATTGGAAATAAGAAGTCCAAATAACAATGTAACTTTGCCTGATTAGTCCTTAGGTGGCTCCCCCTAAAAACTGTGTCCGAAATCCCACCCAACATCAAAGATGGCCGCCATTGCTAAAATAGATATTTCTTCAAATTACTATGATTACTTTATTTAAAGTCAAAATATCTTCAAATTTCGTATTTAGACTTGTAGTCATGAATTGTTCATATGAATGGCACATATTTAAATGGACCCTGAACTGATGTCAATACTGACAGATTTATGCAAGTTAGGTATGCACGAATATACAAATAAATATTTCAGAATTGTTCAGGTCGTCATAAGTTTGCAAAGGCGGGCATTTAAGGCTCTTTTAGGCCTCTAGTTTTTCGTTTGTTTGTGGGTTTTTTAACTGTGTTAAAGTTTCAATTTCATTTCGTTGATCTAGAGTAGGCCGGTACTGTGTATTACAGAGATAAATATTTCCCACTTCATTAACTATGTGAATATAGTGCAAAACAAACTAAAATGACAAAGTTGATATAATTTTAGCAAAATCATGTCCAATTTAAAAATTTTGGACAACTATGATTTCCAATTTGCCTTTCTCGTGTTCCGTTTGGATGAAGCAGCATTTCTTGAAGAGCGTGCCTTACAATAAGAGGAATTTGTACTCAACATTGCTAACATTTTCCATGACCATATAAGTAATGTGCAAGTGTTGATAGCCATGTGTGGATTGAAATAATTAACAGCAAGTTTTGATGTGCTTTGTCTAACTTATATAGTGACGTCGAGATGGGTTAATAATTGCCTTGATTGTAGAGAGACATGCTGATTTTTTTTTTTACCAAGGCAAGTCACATTTTCAGAGGGCGAGGCCTCACAAATCCCCTTTTCTTCTTTAATTAAACCAAATTATCAAATTCATAAAGATAATACATAATTTCAATCGAATAAGCAGCAAAAAGGATTTTCACAAGAGCGAGAAATGACGTTCGCGGGTTTTGTCTCCCTGACACATGGCGGCTTCCAAACAATCGGTGATTGTGGTTTATTGATAAGGTATTGGTCATTTTTTTAAGTTCTCTCTCCTGACTAGTATTTTTCGTGTATATTACTGTGAGATTGTATATCTTTTTTTTGCAATTCACGCTGATATTGGAGCCATTAGCGCCGTTGATTGAAATAACAGAAATTTCAATGTAAGCCCAGTGCTGTAACCTCTATTGTATATGTACTTTTAACCTCGGAAACAGAAAACAGAAATTTCAATGTAAGTACAGTGCTGTAACCTCTACTGTATATGTGCTTTTAACCTCGGTCAACAACACGTATTTGTGAGGCAAGGATATATGTATGTAGTTTATTGACTGTTTTCCATATGCATTATTTTTCAATAGTTATTCCCCTTTGGTGGCCATATTGTATGGCAACATGGAAACTTTTCTTCTTTCTGAAACCAATTTCGATTACGTTGTAGTAGTGAAAGAGCCATCATAATTTTCATCAAATTTGTTGTTTAGACCACTGAATAGCTGAAATAAATATTTTAAAGTTTTTAAAACTATTAATACCCAAGAATACTTAATCTAATTTGGTTGATTTATGCAGAAAAACGTATATGCTGCCATACAACAAGGCCGCCGAAGAGAAATAACTCTTGTAAAATACTGCTATCGGAAAACAGTCTATTGTTTGGTAATGCCTTTGGAGTTTAAGAAGTGTGTGTGTTACAGACAAAGACCGGCAAAGCGTTATTGGTAAATAAAAGTTTATTTCTATATATTATATAAAATAGAATATAAAAAGAAAACTCCATAGAATTGAGAATTGCAATTGGTAAAATTTGAATACAAAACTGAAAAAATATATTAAAAAATATATATATGAAAAATATTTAAAAAGTTAACAATTTGGACAATCTTATACAATAAAATTTACACTCAGTAGTAAAAAATATCGATGACTGACATATTGGTACCAGACCAGAATTTCGACGACAATTTTAAGCATTTCATCACTAAAATGTATAACTCTATAGATTGGGTAGATTTTGACACAAATATCACTTCTATACTATAAAAATATTTTGACTAAAACACAGAAAATAAATGAAAAACAAAAAATGAAAGCGCGTGGTGTAATTCTTTTTGAGTATCTTCTATCGTTTCAGTCTACACTCGCATCCGACCGAGATTGGCTCAATTACTGGCTTGTAACTGAAAAATCCGGCACGACAGCCAACCCTGCGCAGCACGAACATATTGTGGAGGATAGGCATACATCTTGTGGAAGTATCAATACCTCCGCCATGCGCAGATAAGCAATGTGCACATCTGCAATGCTTCGTCCTGATAACTCGAGGGATTCTATTGATGTCTCGATTTATGGCGTCAAAAGACGGACATGGTGAATGAACGTTACGGTCTGATGGACAAGATACCGTCGAGTTTGGCGTCATCCTTATGTCTTTTCTATATCTGAAAAAGATTTTAATTTAAATTTGTATTTTTCACAAAATAAATCAATATTGACTATTCTGCACTTGGTTAATTAGAATACAATGGTAGTTTTTGGAATTTTGAACGATGGAAAATACAGTTAAGTATGATTTCGTGTATTGGTGAATACATTTATTTTTTTATACATATACATTTATACATCATGTATAAATTTGAAATGCGCGTAAACTTGAGTTATTTTGATGAGCCATGTGAAACATGATTTACGATACACTTCGAATACCTTTTTGTTAAGTTAACACGGATAAGCTAATTGTTACACAGTGAACATAAGTCAAAATAAATCAAAGCATCCCAACAAGGAAGTTGTAATGTGGATCGACTACATCCCAAGAAAGTTTTCGTAATCTCTATCAAATTGCAATGAATTCTCCCATCAATTAAAATAATCTTTACAATATTACGAATTAATGGCATATGAATATTTGGCTGAACATTACATAAATGACTGTCGTGTGTTATCGCAGACGAGATAGATGGATTTTGATTGGGAGATATATCAGCTGTATCTGTGTGGTAACATAAGTTGTCGTTGTAATAAGAGTTCTGAAGGGGAATAAAGTTTTTACCGATCTATTCCTAGTCTAACACCCAATACCGGATATCCTAGTGAGAGTCCACACAGTGGAAATTCAATAACCCTATTTTAAGGTAATATTGAAGGCAATGGTTTTATGCCTAATAACCGCCTTGAAACACTCAAAGTATGCACGAATAAAGATTTGGATTTCAAATGGATAGTTTCAACGGACAAAATTACGTAGGTGTATCATCCAGAAAAAGTCTGAAGTCTGAGTCCTTGACTTGTGCACTGTCCTTCATTGACAAATTTCAGGATGAATTTTGGTCTTAGAGTTTCTTTGTAACCAGATCCACAATTGACAAATCGAATTGGCGGAAAATTTGTCGAATTAAGTGGCGCCACAATGCATTTTTAATGTCTGTTCGAGGTCTGACCTAGGTGCTTTATTTTGTGATGCCATGACATTTAACGATTTTTCGAGCGTAAATGAAAAGGTTAATTCAACAATTCAAACCTACTAAAATCATAGAGATAGATTTTTTGCTTTGATTAGGGGCACTTCTAATACTAATATATATATATACCGTAGATGCATTTCAAAAATGAAATACATGTAGCAGTTTTTATGTATACGAAGGAGTCTATCTAGGTGCAGTAAGGGACCTTCAACGTGAAACGTCATAATTCATTTTTGTTCCTGGGGTTTGACTGCCACATTCAACGAATCTAGTAGTCTGGTATTTATAAGACATTTCCAGTTACTGCAAATATTTAGAGTACTATATAACTCTGCTTGTTACGTAGTATTATAAATGCGTTCATTTTACATTGATTTCTCCCTTCAATGATCTCTCCCCAGGTTTTGGCAATGAAACATAAACTTACCTTAATGGTATATCTCTCCAATGCAGAAGTTTTGATCGCAGTTTGACTAAGTTCAAAGATGGTGGATCTCGACATAAGTGTTTTGCCGCAGAATTTGACAAGTGGAATATGAAACATGCCTGTATATGAAAAAGGTGAATTGAACACATTTATGAATGAATAAAGTGAAGGAAACGTTAGAAAATGACAATACTGTAATACAATACATATACATGTAATGTCATGTTAGACCACATATACATGGAACTGCCGGTCAGAATGGTAGTATGAATTAAAACCCCGTTGCTAGGGAATCAAAGTGACATAATTTGTAATATGCAAAAAAAAAAACAAAAACGGATGAGTTTAACTAAAGAATACTAACTAATGACAAAATGTCCTGGTTGTTTATTCAGTGTTATGAAAATTATCTGCTATTTCTTTGGCGCGTTCAATTCATGATCAAAGTTCACGAATCGAACACCGCCGGTGACATGACTAATCCCATGCTTAACAAAAAGGGACAATGATAGAATCTGTCCTTCTGCTTTAGTTACTCGCTTTACAAAATAAAGATCACCAACTTGGAAATAATTTCCGTAGCCTTTATCCTAAAAAAATTGAATGAGGCATAACAAATACCAATAGTTTTTTATTTGTTCTTGAGTTTTGTCAATGGTGTCTTTTACTTATGTTGTATGTAACATTAAAGGAGTACTAAGGGATATTCGGAAACCAAAGTCCTAAGAATGAAAAAGAAAATGATAATCATTTTTCCTATATTCGTTTCTTTCAATGTGTAAAAAAGTTTAGGATAAAATTGTCCTTTACTAATTTTTCAATTAGAAGAAATAAAAATGAGAACAGGACAATTATCTGCCCTGTACTCATTTTTAATTTCCTCTAAGGTACATTATATTATGATTGTATATCGAAAATTGCATACCAGTAAAAACGTTTGAATCTTGGAAATACGCATGATTGTCGCTCAGTATCCTTTGTATGTAGTTTGCTCTTGGTCTATGTTGGTTATCTGGTGGCCGTAACGGACAGAACATTACTGATGTAGGAACAGAGTATTACTTATATAGGTACCTGGTAAGACAACTTCCGTATCGAGATAATAACATTTTTAAAAAATGATGATCGAGATCAAATTACGGATGGCAAATACGGGAATTTGGGAAAAAAGTTTATTGGAAACCTGCTATTTACTCAGTATATCACGTGGGTAGCCTTAGGAATAGTAAAATTGATTTTACCCCAAATATTTCGAATGGGTGGTAGCAAGACAGCCAATGAAGATTGACATGGATATCATTTTTATTAGGTCAAATCCGTATCGGAATTTGGTAGGTGAATGTTATTTTTAGAACAAAGTATGTAGGTATATCATTGTCTCCTTGCGGAAATCAATTATTAAAGACATTTAGATAAGTAATCATTATGCTGCGGGTTGGTCCGGGAATTATCAATTAACATTCAACCATTTCTAGAGAGAAGGGAGACGAGGAAGTCATTTGACATCAAATTCTTCAATTTCAAAACTTTTCACAACTCTTTATACAACCATGTCTCGTGAAAAATAAACGGAGGTTTATAAAACGACATCCATTTTACACAAGGTCACATATAGAATTCAAGGTCATAAAGTAAGCAAGGTCAAGATGGGTTGTTCCAATGGAAAACTCAGGTCTCGAAGAATAGATGTTCATCATCACCGCTGCATCCGCTATGTTGTTAAGTCATTAACAAGCTTCGAACTTTTTTGTTTTAAGTTTTCAAATGAATAGAAATTAATAAACCGCATAAAGTAGAAATACTTTGAATTTAATTTCAAATATACTCATTATCGTATTTCTGTAAATGTAGAGCAACCTATAACTTCGATCAAATGCAAACTTGTCTTTTATAGGCATTTTACTGCTAAAACATCAATTTGATACTTGTCAAATAGTGTTGTAATGTATAATTGGACAGTCTGACCAGTTTTATGAGACCGTCCAAGAAAAAGAGCAAGAAATGTCAAATACGACAGGCGGTCTCTTAATTCAGGTGATATATATAGTAAAACGCCAATTTGGGAACTAGGCATTTAGGTCACATAAGACCAGTACCCCTTTATATCAGTGGGTCACTAAGGCAGGTTAGACTATACTGTGATTAAATTGTTATTAGCTTTAAGCGGGGATGCTTGGACAACTTTTTAATATTTAGTTTTAAGTCACATTATTTAAGTACGTTTATTATGGTAAAATTGATTTTAGAAAACACACATACACACACATGCTAGAGAATTTGTAGACTGACCCTCCTCTGTAAAGCATGTATTATCCTCGTTTCTTTGATTTCAACAATTTTCATTCACTTTGAATTCAATCAGAGGGAATATAATTTTTGTACCATTAGATTTAGCCCTATATTTGTAACAACAAGCCTAGCATTAAGGTTTTCTTATGTGGCATGTTTAAAGATGTCAAAATCTCGCGAGCCTTCATATTCTTATGATTTGTTTCGTGTTATACCGGGAAGTGAAATGTATTACATGTGTAAGTACCCACGCAATCTCGGTTCCTTCATCAAAGGTTTTTGTGCTTGTTGTTGAATTAAGACCAGAAAATACATTTTCATGAGTCTTTAATCAATCATTAAGCCGATGTACTTGTTTCGGTATTAGATACCAGTACATAGTAAATTGTATACTGTAAATCCAGACATTTTCGCGGCACTTTATTTTAGCGCATATAACTATAAGTCATGTATTTATTCGCGATACTGTATTTCGCGTGTACGCATGTAAAGTAGATAATTTATATTGTAATGTGTATGTTAAAGTCAATTTTTGTTAAAAAGCGAAAGCATGATTTTCGCGAGTATATATTCTGTCGTTAATACGCGAAAACAATTTTTTGGCGAATAAATTTGGATTTGCAGCATAATCTTTGTTAAGCCTGATTCTTTCTCCTGTTTTACACAAAGTTTTATGATGTCATAACCCTTGTCTCGTTCCCTGACTATAGCTTATGATCTCAAGATAAAAAAGATTATATAAGTTACCAAATGGTAAATTCATCTCAAAACGCACTGAAAATTACTTTCAGTAATATTTCTTTTTAATTTACCCTAAAAAAAAATAAAGAAGAAGAAACAAAAAACAACGATCACACAATATGATCGTATGTTAAAGGGCACAAGCAACTATTACGCCACCTTCAAAACAGGAAATATCAAGTTGGTAATTTTTTAATACTGCAACTTTCATTATTCTATAATTTATTGAGTATTGGCATTAGGGGAAGCTAAGATTGTGATACGTCGGGTAACGAAAAGACGAACGTGACCTGAAATTCCTATCGACCAGTGTAGCGTATGAAGTAATGGGGATGATAATTATGATAGAGACGTGAAGCGTGCTATCAAATTAATACTGATGCAAGATCATATTTACATAAGAATATAAAAAAGGCAAGGAAGAAAGGGAATTATCTCCGCCTAAAGCGCTGAGGCCGTCACACGGAGTGGATCCAAAATTAATTGGATTTTAGACTCAACTTCCTGATTTCAGAATTGGCATTTCTTTAAGGAGAGACACATGCAAAATGTATCTTATTAAAATACGGGAAACCAACATGCAAAATGTATCTTATTAAAATACGGGAAACCACTCAAAATGAAATAAAAGGAATAAGTACTTTTTATGGCACAGGAACAAATGCGTTTCACAATCCGTACGATTTCACGCTTCAGATTTTCAAATAGATTTCCTTTTCACAAGAAATCCTCGTCTTGCTTAAAGGCAGTTCCTGAGATTAACAAAACAGGAATTAAGATAGAATTAATAAATATTTTCTTTATCTTAACTATTCAAATGTCACACCTATCTTCTTACTAATCTATATACAATAACCACACGTAGGTATGACTTGACAATTATCTCCTACAAAATACAATAGGACTTAATACGAGTTCCGTGTTTAGGAAATATACAGGATAAATTAAATCAGGGATAATCCCGTTCAGAAATGATTTTTTATTTATACCTATAGTCTATTTTTTATTTACTTTTTTGTAACTTTCATCGTGCCTGTCGGTTTGCTCTTACGTACAACCATATACAAACCGGAGATTATGTTTTGATGTAAAATCAATGAGAGAACTGTATAAAAATCATAGAATTAGACGTAAGCACCATTATTTACAAAAACATCAATGGTAAAGTTACTTTTTAAAATTATTTTCACTACTAGCTAAATTCTTAACAATAAGATCTTAAACATTGCTGTTACTCTCAATCTCAAAATTCAATTTAGAATTGAAAGATTGAATCGTGTATGAGCGAGTATCTTCACGTCAAACTACCATTTCATCATTAAAATACAGAAAATGAAGTTATGTGTACGCTCGTATATTCCTGACAACTATTGAGTCTGTTTTGCTTATCATCGACAAAGATTGCTGGTAAAAAGCAATGTCAGTTGTAGTTGTGTAAATACATTTTCAAGAAAGATTTGTATGCGTGTTTTAGTACCTCTGTAATCAGTTCCTTCAAAGGATTTAGTTACATTACATGATGTATGTCATTGGGTTTCTCCCTTCTGTGTATATCACAACATAATTTCCCAACAAAATTCTTAAGGATTATGGATAATAACTTCCAATTTGATCTGTTCCCTTTCCGTATGATAATTCACCATTCCTATTTGTTCTATTCCCCTTGGCTTACTACTTCACCATTCCTATTTGTTCTATTCCCCTTGGCTTACTACTTCACCATTCCTATTTGGTCTATTCGCATTTCGCTTACTACTTCACCATTCCTATTTGGTCTTTTCCCATTTCGCTTACTTTTTCGCCATTTCTATTTGATCTCTTCCCATTTCACCCACACTTCACCATTCTCATTTGGTCTCTTCCACTTTCACCCACTACTTCACCGTTCCTATTTGGTTTCTTCCCATTTTGCCTACTATTTCACCATATCTATTTGGTATATTCCCATTTTTCTCAATACTTCACCATTCCCATTTCGTCAATTGCAATTCCGCTTACAACTTCACCATTCCCAGTTTGTCCATTCTCATTTTGCTTATAATTTTACCATTCCCATTCCGCCAATTTCCATTTCGCTTACAATTTCACCATTCCGAATTCGCTTACTATTTCTCCATTCATAGTTGGTCCATTCCCATTTCGCTTACAATTTCACCATTTCCAGTCGGTCCATTCCCATTTCACTTACAATTTACCATTCCCGGTTGGTCCATTCCCATTTCGCTTACAATTACACTTACAATTTCCCCATTCAAATTTCACGCACAATTTTACCATTCCCATTTCACTTACAATTTCACCATTCCCAGTTGGTTCATTCCCATTTCGCTTACTATTTCACTGTTCCCAGTTGGTCAATTAGTACATTGATTGTTATTATGAATTGCTTTTCTTCTGACAATATATTTTTTTTAAAAAGTTTTATTAAGATGTGAATATGACAGACAGCAATGTATCGATCGCCAGAAGAAACAGGATACAAAATACAAACTTAGGCAAACACGGACTTCAGAAAACCCAGATGTGGGACCAGGTGCTATGGAGGAATAAGCTCCCCCCCCCCCTACTGACCGGTCACATCTGCCGCGAGTCCAAGGTCAAATTCAGTAGCTTGTTCAGAATGTAGGGCGCTCGCTATCGCTCGCGAGTTCTCGCTTCTGAACGACGGTGCTCGCCGAAGCGCAAGCGTGCACTCGCGTACCTTCCTCGAGGGTAGTTTGCTTGACTTTTCAAAATGGCGACTTGTTATAACACCGTCCTGAAACTTGTAAATGATATACAGTGGTGTCTAAACTTAACCGTTTGCACTTAAAGTGTATTCTGACAAACATGGAAAGTGGGTTTAGAAAGTTTACATCAAGACATTGTCAAGTTATCACTTGAATTACTATTTTAAGTTAAGTCCATACTTTAATTGAAGAAAGTCATTGTCGATATCAATTTTGCGTTCCGACATGACTTTCGTATAGTTACAACTTCAACGAAGAAGATATTTTACACAAAAAAAAGGTATACAAAAAATCAAAAATAGTAAAATGTCTTCTTGTTTGCAGCCGTAACTATGCGTCGTCATGTTTGAAAGAATACGAGCGCTCATTTCCTTTCAAATGCTTGTCAAATGCGAGCGCCAGCGTTCGTGGTAGCACTCTGCATTCAGAACAGACCTCAGATGAGCGAATTCTCGTCAAAATCGGCAGAGACGATTCAATAGTCACAAACAAACAAAAAATTCAACATTCCATTCAGTGAAAAATTGTAATTGCAAACAAGGTCATTACCGCGACCGTTTACTTTGCGAAATATTCACATTGCAAGTGATTTGTTATATCTTTGTGACAAGTTTTCAGTAAGTAGTTTGCCTCTCTATAAAAAATGTTCACATGTAGAACATGTCCTGGTATATTGGATTATCTGCGATATAAAAATCCGTACCCAGGCGAAATGGATATTACTAATTAGGTATGGTGATTTAAGGATTGAAAAGAAGAAACAATAATATTTGGTGTATAGCCTGATTGTTAATTCTCCGGCTATGGCTGTAGTGAGTAAAAATCCAAGTAAGAGGCGAGAGTGCTTGATTCTGTGATGTCTGTATTTGCTAGCTCATTTGGTTAAATTGCGTTCACATACATTGTGTAATACAATTGTACAATACAAATTGTCACTGTTTAAAGGAAACTATTGAGCTAGCCTTGATTACCTTTATAATCTTGCATTTATTCTCACTAGTCACGCGAGCTTTGAAAAATGTTCCTTAAGCCTGTTTCCGGTTTGATGTTAACACAGATAGTCCCAATAGCACAGTCACAGTAAGGGCCCTACTAGTGTCTGGAGTGGCCTCCATGGCCGAGTGGTTAGCTTGTTCGCCAGGAGTTCGATTCCCGCAGCGCCACTCTGCGGTTGGCCGTCCCTGTCTTTCGGATGAGACAGTAAAAACCAAGGTCCCGTGTCACAGTAGGTGTTGGCACGTTAAAGAACCCTCCCTGTTCTACGGCCAGCAGTGCCGAGCACAGG
>JACSZP010000411.1:0-11009 GCA_016161895.1 Pinna nobilis
CCACCCAAGTGACTGGCTAAAAGTGGTCTGATTAGTGAGGTGGTCTTCTAAGTGAGGTTGAATTATGCCTGAAAAGTGAAAAACAGACTGAATTTTGATGTAATTGAGTGGACTTATTAGTGAGGTGGTCTCCTAAGCGAGGTGGTCTTTAGGTGAGGTTCCACTGTATATAGAGAGAGAGAGAGAGAGAGAGAGAGAGAGAGAGAGAGAGAGTTTCCCATGTTAACGGCTTTGAGGACATTTCGCAGCGGGACAACATCAACTTCTATATCCATTTATTTAAAAATAAGTTCCCAGTACAAATCTTTTTCTTTCTTTTTTCAAAGAGGAGAGTATCCTCAGGATGACTGCAACAGCAGCATATTTCCATTTCAGATTTTTTTTTCTTCTTATATTGTATATTTAAAAATTCTAAGAGTGCACTGCAGCTTCTGACGTTCAACGTCTAACTTAAAAAACTTGCACTTGTATGGAGATGTTTCCGAGTCCCGATGAAATGCTACCAACTTGTGGAGTATGCTGTGCACTTTAATTTGCATCATTGAGCAGTAAGAATTTTTTTTTAACGGGCCGTCAACTATCTTGACATATGACCTTGACATATGACCTTGGTTTTAAACTTCTGAATGACAGGAAAAACCAGATGCTTCCGCCAAGCGGACTCGAACCCAAGTCCTCATATCCAGAAGTTGGACATATTATGACGGAGGTGCGATGGATCCTTTGCCATGTCAGTTGAAGATAATTAGGTTTAACTGAATGATGCAATCGGGCATGTTCGGTCTGAAATTTTAAATCGGGGAAACAGGAAAATATCTAAATAGTACCAGAGTGCTTGCACTTCAGATAAAATCGTTTCCGCATGTTTTAATAGATAACCCACATAACACATTGTAAATTCATTACGGCCAACGTAAAAGTAATGCACTCTAAGGGTTATCATTTTTAGCAGCCATGTTGAAATTGTAGCCGAATTGAACATTAAATAACTTGATTTAAAAGTATTGTGTAAATGGATTTCACCAAAATATCGTGTTGCCAAACCGCCCACCATATAAGTCCTACTCTAACAGCGGCCTACGTGTGTAGTAAACGAAAATGTCCCCAATACTCGGATCCAGCTGAGATTTTTTTTCAGTCGGGGGAACTTGTGGCAAGAAATACAAATGTAGAAATTCATTTTTCTCAAAACCACGATTGCTTGTACATATAAATCGGGATGGTCTTTTTTTTTTTTCTTTTTTTTTTTCTTTTTTTTTTTTGGACAGCGTTTTGAGACTGTCTATTCTAATGTCAATCCTACATCTGTTAAGAAACTATAAATTACATTCACAATTCAGAAGAAAATATTTTCGTTAACTAAGAACATAAACTTCATAATGGCTGGTCAAACGATAACCCGGTACATTGAAAACTCTGCAGTCGTCTTGCAAAGTTACTTCCGGTTTGACACTTCCGAAAATGTTGTTGTACATGTATTTGCAGCCCCTGTGCGATGGACGTTGCAGAGACACCCTTTCATTTGTAGTAAATACTGAGACAGCTTCCAAAATTCTGATACCATACCCAAAATATTACCACGGTCAAATGAATTGATATTACTTTCATAAAACAAAATGAACAAAACTTAAACTTCCATTGATTTTGAGGAATTGACGCCGGGCAAAGGGAGATAATTTAGACATGGATCGTCTAAATTACACAAAGCACTATGTACATAGATCATAAAATTGAACACACCTGTTCAGTATTGTAGAAAGCTTTGAGACAAGCTTTCCGAACTTAGCAATTATTAATAAAGATGTCGACGTTGAAGCATTAGCTAGGATATTTCATAATTCCCGGGGTGTATTGCCATTGAATGGGACATAAATTCTTTGGGTACGGGTACATGTATTTCGTTTTACGAGTTGCGAATTTCTGCATTATTGTAGGGTATACGGTTATTTGATGCGTCGACGCGTAAAAGAATCCTCAGTTCTCACAGGCCCAAAGTGCATAGCATATTCTAAAAATTATAACTCTTCGTCGGTATTCCTGTTCTTCGTTCTGATTAAATAAAGCTCAGACTTCGTGAACTTTTTGGTTTTCAATAGTGGACATCTGAGCCCTACATCAGCTTAATGCCATTACGGAAATATTGTTCAAATTGTTTAAAACACTTAAAAAACAAACAAAAAAAACATTCCTGTGTACTAATTTATTACAAAATAATTTTGCAAAACTAGTATGAACAATAGCACGTGTTGGACTATAATTATGTACCCTAGTTGTATTGTTGTAGTTGTGTTGTTGTTTAACGTCCACTCAAGAATATCTCACTCATATGGAGACGTCATCGTGTGCCGATGAAGGGCGACAAATTTTGCCTATGGTCGGCACTTATGGCCGTACAGCAGGGAAGGTTCGTTAACGTGCCATCACCTACAGTGACACGTGACCTCGGTTTTTACTGTCTCATCCGAAAGGCAGGGCCGACCAACCGCAGCATGGCGCTGCGCGGATTATATGTACCCTAGGACCTCAGCAGAAGTACCTTGATGAGTTCAGAGAAGAGTAGAAAAGAAGAGCAGTCGTCAGACGCAACGATGTGAAATTTGGCTATTACCCAAGCCAATCTTGTCTTACTTATTATTGTCTGGCGATGAGAGCGCCAGGAATTACTTTGAACCCGTTACTCCTGGAAAGTAAAGTACTGAAAGTACAGAGACGTAGGCACACTCTCCTAGATGTACATATAATTATAAGTGACAAGGTACACGAGTACTAGAAGAATTACGGAAGATTATATGTAAAAAATAATCAGCTAACTGCAATAAGCATGTATCTTCAAGTGTTTAAAGCAAAGGATTTATAGAATATCAAAACCAAGTTGCGAATGAGTTTAAACATTTACTATCCGGATAATAATAAAGCCTATACAGGAAAGTACGGGGATAAGAAGTTCATTATGTTTATTCCATGATCCGCCACCGACTGCTCCAAAAAGTTTGCACTTAAAAGACAGGCAAAAACAATGAGCTGAAGATTCATTAAAATCTTCCGTTTCACACGCTCTAGGTAACTTCTGTCTAGTTATAAGGCACAATTTAATTTTTTGGAACAGTATAGAATTTATCATACTGTTGCAGTTCACCACAGATGCGATCAATGAATGCGTGCATTGTGATAAACATATATTCTGAAGTGATAAAGTGTTAGACATAACACAAGCCGAGCGAGTGATACATATATATTTGTACGAGAACCACTTTCTTGCACTTTAGGTGTTTCATAGATCAATTTGACGATGTGGATATTTTCACGTGTTTAACATCTGAAATGATCGCTTAAGTGTTAATATACATGTGTATATATATTTTAAAAAAAATAAAAAAAATTATTATATTATATTAAATATATTCAAAAATAAAAAAACACCAAAAACAGACTAAACCATGGCAAAAGCAAATATAGACAACATTAAAAATCAGCGAACACGGCAACATTAAGTAAAGATAGAGTAACACGGGCCTCACTAAAAACCGGGAATGAGTTCAGGTGCTCAGGAGTATATCACTCATCATCCGTTATACCGCTATACCAAAACAATCAACCAGAACATGATGGCAACCATACAACTTTCGAACTGATCTCTTCAATTTAACCATTAGGATCCCTTTGTTTAGTAGCTTCTTTGTCAGCAGAAACCCTCTATCAAGGAAATCCTGATAGGAAACGCATGCTCTAGAATGTCGTATTGAATGTGAGATGTATACTCCATATGGAGGTGCTGCAGGAATATTGCAGCGTAAAATTAGAAAGTTCACAATAGGAAAATTGCAGTCATCTCTTTTATCGTAAAGTTTTGTTCATAACTGCCCCTCATTGACAATCTCCTGGAGTAGGGTAAGGTATGAAACAAGGTATGAGTCCGTTATTTCAAGTTCACTGGTACAGATGCGATCAACATATTCATCAGATTTTGGATTATTTAAAGCAGGAACGTCGTGTATATAGCGGATCGTGCTAAGTTTTGTAATTATCTTTTAAAAATCTGGATGAGCACAGTTAGCACCCATAGGAGTGCCCACAGTCTGTTATGGACAATTCTTCATGCGACACGGCAAAAAAAAAATGAGCACAATAAAGACAGAATTTGAAATAGATTGTAACAATTATCTACAGCATATAAGGTTATAAGGATTTGACAACAATGGTTAGTTAGTTGTACTGTTGTCTAACGTCCCACTAAAAAATATTTCACATATATGGAGATGACACCGCGTGCCAGGGAAGGGCGACAAAGTTTGCCTATTCTCGGCACTTATAGCCGTAGAGCCGCGAGGGTTCTTTAACGTGCCGATACCTACTGTGACACGGGACCTCGGGTTTTTACTGTCTCATCCAAAAGACAGGGACAGCCAACTGTAGCGTGGCTCGGATTCTAACCCACGACCTCGCGATCATAAAGCGAACACGCTAACCATTGCGTCACGGCCACGTTTAATGAAGAATTACTTAACCGAAGTGGGGCCTCTGTGGCGGAGTGGTTAGCGTGTTCGACTTCGAATGGAAGGGTCGATTCCCGCAGCGCCACTCCGCGGTAAGCCGTCCCTGTCTTTACCGAGGTCCCGTGTCACAGTAGGTGTTGGCACATTAAAGAACACCCCGCCCCTGCTCTACGGCCAGCAGTGCCGAGCACAGGCAAAATTTGTCGCCCTTCACCGGCACACGTTGACGTCTCCATATGAGTGAAATATTCTTAAGTGGGATGTTAAACAACAACAACATAATCGAACTTGTACTATGGAATAAAGAGAGAGAGAGAGAGAGAGAGAGAGAGAGAGAGAGAGAGAGAGAGAGAGAGAGATAACGCCTTTAGTAATTGGAACGTAAATATGAGATTACGAAATCATTATTTATGTGTGAAGTAAATCATAAAAGTCATAAAACTGAAATTATCTAACAATCTGAATTTGTAAGAAAACATTTTTAGGAACAAAAAATATGTTGAGGCATGATTAAGTTTAAATTACAAGACAGGACCTACGTTATAATAAATTTTAATTTGAAACTCTAAATCCGACAATACTTAGAATGCGGAAGAGGTTTGGAAAAAAAACCTCTTTGGTAATCAGCTTTCCAATTCCTGTGCGTTTCTAATATGGCAGTTATGAGATTTATGGAATATGAAGAAAAATAAAAAATTGTCAGAGCAGTTATATTAGAATATAAGATTGTAATATATGTGCAAATACATTTAGAAATAGCATAAAAAAAACTAAAACTTAATTAAGAATGAGAATTTCTCGGATAACATTTTCAAGAACAAAATTTATTTGGAAGAATGGGTTCGTGTAGAATATGATTGTCACTAAACTTTGATGATATATGTTTAACTTACAAGAATTAGGGCCTCCGTGGCCGAGTGGTTAGCGTGTTCGACTTCGAGCAGCGTAGCGCCTCTCCGCGGTTGGTCGTCCCTGTTTTTCGGATGAGACAGTAAAAACCGAGGTCCAGTGTCACAGTAGGTGTTGGCACGTTAAAGAGCCCTCTCTGCTCTACGGCCAGCAGTGCCGAGCATAGGCAAAATTTGTAGCCCTTCACCGGCACACGGTGACGTCTCCATATGAGTGAAATATTCTGGAGTGGGATGTTAAACAACAATACCATATAATACCATTCTTACAAGAATTGAGCAAATTACAAAATGAGGAATAAGAGCCCGAAGTTACATGTTCT
Source organism: Pinna nobilis (assembly GCA_016161895.1). Lineage (NCBI taxonomy): Eukaryota > Metazoa > Mollusca > Bivalvia > Pterioida > Pinnidae > Pinna > Pinna nobilis. The sequence goes on from JACSZP010000411.1 coordinate 5,725, forward strand.
TCTGTCGGTTAAATTTGAGTAAGTTTTAAATTTTACCAACACCAATTTCAAGATGGTAACCAAACCCCACGGCTTACTAGCAATTCAGATTTTTTTTCATCTAATTCAGAAGACGGTTTGACCAAAGGTTCAGCAACAGATTTTGATTCTAGGTTTCATTGCGATTCTTTGTTTTTGATAATTAACCGAGGTTTAAAATGTAATCGGAATATCGACAGATGAGACCAGGTTTTCAAACGGAGTCAGGTGTCGCTTAATAGTACAGGGTGATTCATAAATTATGTGCCCATTTCAAATAAAAGTAAAACTTCTGAACTATCTAACTAAATTTAATGACATGTACTAGTTTGCATAACACATTAACAAGTTTTAAAATAGATAAAATATTAATTACATGTGCAAAGTTAAGGGTGCTATTGACCTGAATGAAAAAACCTTGAAAAATATCACAATAGACTCAATTTGACGTTGTTTGTAAGTAGATATGACATCAAGTATTTTGTTAAAATTAGTTATTGCATTTTTGCATTTGGCGGTTCTGATTTTGCACACTTCTTTCTTTACTTCTTTTTAAAATCTCGTATGTTGATGTTTGAAAAATCTTGTACCCGATGGATTTTTTTTCTGTATAGTTCATAAAACCGTTGAAGGTGTATGACTCTCAAAATACACATGGGCTATCTTTGCAGCTCTCTGATGTCTGATCTGATGAAGCCAAATTGACAAAGCCAACAAGTTGTCACAGAATTTATGGATCACCCTGTATGTTACATCAGTCTCGGTTAAAGTAAGCTTTTCGTAAAGCCTATGGTCGGTATGTTGAACTGGTTTGCAGATACGCCCTGTCATTGGGTCAAATGCTGTCTGACATGTTTCATAACGGTTATCAGACCGTTCTTCACACACTGGTTTTGACTACGGATTACTCCGTTACCCTGATCAAGACATAGGGCTAACGGCGGTTGTGACCGGTCAATAGGGGTGCTTACTCCCCCTCGGCACTTGATCCCACCTCTGGTGAATTAAGGGGTCTGTGTTTGCCCAACTCCTTATTTTGCATTCCTTATAGGAATTATGGGATCGATCACCGTTCGTTACCTTTACCTTATAATCCATCGGAAATGATCCGTAGGAAACAACTGATTTTGGCGAAAGTTAATTAAAAAAAGGCAATGAAAAGACCTAGTTTTAAATTCTACTGAACACGAGAAATCTGGGAAAATTACTATCTGATCATGCAGAACATAACCAAGTCTTACAGGAAATGTAACCAGCTGTCTAGAAGGAGTCAGCGCTAGCTTTTAATAAAATGATAAACAATAAACGGATAATTATTTAGCATAAAGATTTGGAGGCGAAGGCATTAAATGAAAAAGGAGAAACACGCACCAGACTTGCCAACCTTACAAAGTTTTTATGGGGGGGGGGGGTTCAATTTTATGGGGAGACTCTAAATTTTACTCAGAACAAATAGGAAAGTTAAAGTTTTCCATTTCGGAGACGAAATTGTCAAAATTTTGCATAAACAATAGGAAGTCTCCCGATTTATGGGGTAGACTTGGCAAGTATGAATCACTATAAAATGGAAATAAGAACATAATGTAAAAGTAAAGAGGGCGAAGACTAAAGAATTTTGTAAAGACGGAAGGATACGTAACAGGAAACGGAAATGCGTCAGCGTTTAAAATAGTGTTTGTTTAAAACAATGCATGTATTAAGTGACGGAAACTGCATCTTCCGGAAATCCATTGAAATTGCTCTATAATATCAATCTTACTTATCAAGAAAAAATGATATATTGTATAACTCTAAAAATAGTTATTAGGGCACTTTCATTATGTAAGGAAAAAAAATTGTTGAGTTTGTGATTGTGCCAGATTAGCTTTTTGTTCTCATTTCTAGGAAAACTGTAAATCTAGATTATAGCTATATGTAGTTACACAATAGCTCCTATGTCCCTCTGAAATACTTTAATACTCTAGTGCATGCGCAGCTATCAGGATTCTGTAGAAGATTCAAGAATTTTAAGATGAATACGAATTTCTTTAAAACGAAGTAAAAAATGGAATGGAAATACATGTAGATTTATGAATTTATTTATTTCCTACTGAACCACACAATGTAAAAACATGCACGCATACATATTACTGCACGAACACGGGTAAACAAGTGCGCGACAATTTCCCAAACCCCAAATGCCTAAACGTTAAACGCGTAAAGACTGCAAGATAGTCTTTGAATTCAGAATATACTTAATAAGTGTAATATAATTCATATGAAATAATTAAAACAATTCCGTTGCATATATCATCAATCATACATGGTGTTTACATAATAAATAACACGAAGTTGACTTATGACATTGTAATTGATGTCTCAATTATGAAATACTAAGAACATTCCAAAGTAAGGTGTAATTAGAATATTCATTAATGATTACGCATGTTAACGAAGAACACACCCTTCTTCAATATATTCAACAATGTTTCTATTTTATCAACTGACAGGCGGTATTGAATATTGAAGTAAATATTTACCAATTATGAATAAAATCTGAATATATAATTTGTCGATGTATAATATTGGTTTTGAAGTTTGAACTATTTTATTGCATGTTTAGAAATCAATTTCAATATGTGATTATGATTGTTATTCCGGAAAGCTATTGAGTACACGGCTGCGTAGAAACAAACAATCATTAATCTTTGAAATCGATTGCTTATGGCTAGAGATGATAAATTTCATATTGGTAAACGTAATTCAAACTTATATGCAATTTACATACGAAATTGTTGGAATCATACAAACATACAGACATACATACAAAAGACTTTATTCGCTTGTCAACAATTTCGCGAATGTCCATGTATATAGTATAGTTGCTTGGCAACATCCTCAGGAAAAAGAAAATGACACTTGGCTGGCAGCCTGAAGGAAAAAGAGGTAGAGGAAGGGCTAAAACAACATGGCGGAGAACAGTAGAGAAAGAAAGAAAGAAAAAGAGCCGGAGGGACAAGCTTGGAGGCCGCCAAATCAGCAACTAAGGACAGATAGAAGGAAGAATAGTGTGATGGCTATAAGCGCCCTCTGTCGTAGAGAGAATCATGTTTAAGTTTAGGTTTAGTTATTTAAACTAATAGCACAAATGTAATTGTTTCGTAGGGTTCGAAACCATGAATTTGAGCATTTGAGTCCAAAAGACTCAACCTGAGTCCAGTCAATGCTTATTTGAACCAAAAATAAAGTGTAACCCTACTTTTTTAAATTTTCGTTAATAAAAAAGGGTAATTAGCAGATTTAGATGATTTAGAATTTCCTTTAGTAGGTAATGAGTAAGTACGTACTCAAAGTAATTCTGGATGCAATTAACAATACTATTTTGAGAAAAAGCAGTGATATATTGAATATTTGAATAAAGCACCGCAATATAAATACACATGCTGAAATATGTTTCATTTCAACATTAATTGAAACACCTGAGCTGGTTGCTAAAATTGAATTTGGGACATTTCGATTACGCCTAGCTTAGATAATACTGAGAGAAAGCGAATGCATATCACCCCGGACATCCGATGTCATTGACTGTGCAATGTAGACTACCATGTGTATACAGTACATGTATTTTGATTTTGCAGACATCAGAAACATATGCTACTGATGACGCTCATAAAACGTTTGACGCTTGCGGTCGGCAATTTCCATGAAACTTTAATTTCTTAGATTTAATGGAAATCCCTTTTTAATTTCAAATGATTTTAACTTTCTAGCCAAATTACTTCAGTTATTACTAAGTGTACTCAGTTATTTTGAAAACCCTGTTTATTTGAAAGGAAAATCCACCGTACTTTGTTTGTTCAGCGTTAACTCGACGTATTAAAATCTGATTGACAGTTCGGAATATCTTTTAACTAGAGACAACACATAGTCATATTTTACAAACATACGCAATTATTGTAATTTTGACCTGAGTCTCTCCATACTGTTTTTCTGTTATGATAGTGACATAACCTCAGGTAAACTTGTTTGTTTGCAACAGGTGTCTAGAACAAAATAACGTTGTCAATCGTTTATCTTATTCCACTTATAAAAACATTTCATTGTTCCATTATGTAAGTGAAAACAAATGTAAATAAAACATTATTGATTACTATAAGTGCAACGAGAGAGAGAGAGAGAGTCCACAAGTTATGTTAAATGGATCAAGGGTTCAAACCAATTGGATTGTTTTATGGTTTAAACCGGTTCTACAAATTTGAAATACTGCAAAGTTTTGCATAATCAGTCTTCAAGTGGAAATCCCCTAAGCTAGGACATATTTCAGCTGAAAATAGTTCCATCGATTTTCATTTGATCGTTTACCAAGAACTTTATCACATTGACGTACGTATTTCGGTGAAAGTCTGAAGTCGCAAACGTTGACGTCAATAGGGTCATAAGAGTCAAAAGTGAGTTCCACTTAAATTTCGATTGACGGTTTACGACAGAAATCTAAGGAAGCGTACTAGGGACATTTACAATTCACTTTTTTTTCCACAATTTTTTCTGTAAAATTTATACTTTTTTCTGTAAAATTTTTTATGTAAAATTTACACCTTTTTACAGAAAAAAGGGTGAAAATGAAATAAAAAAGTGAATTGTTTAATGTCCCTAATACGCTTCCATAGTAATCACACGTAACCTAAGACTGTAAGAAACAAATATTGTATTGACATTGTAACTTACGAGGCTTTATTTTTTATTGATATTCAAAGACTGGGAAAACGTTTTCATATGTTTATGTTTTATCGGTCCGCTATTTTTTTTTCATTTCTAGTACGAACCAGATTATTTTGTAAAAAAAAAATAAATTATTCACTCCATTTGGTATATAACTGGAGTTTTAGGGTAACTGAAACCCCCTGCAGAGTCCGTATTTAGGATTGATATACTTTTGGTAGAAAAACCTAAGCGCTCATTATAACTACTATTGTTAAGTAATTAGTCTAATTGTACTTAAATCATACTCCACATATATGCGTTATATTTTAAATAATGGTAATTGCAAGTACCATTTGCCATATTTTAATAAAGGGTTTACTTTGGAAACTGAAGAAATACCGAGAGATAAACGAAATTTGAAATATTTGAGAAGTTAGAAACATGTACGGTTTTGACAAGAGGAACAAAGCAAAGTCCTAACTGAATGGGTGCAGGTATCCAAAAAGTAGTTGGCTTTCCTTCTAAAACAGGTTGACATGTGCACAGTTCGAAAGATATGTATGTATGTATGTATGTATGTATGTATG
>JACSZP010000413.1:0-16387 GCA_016161895.1 Pinna nobilis
CCATATATGTACCAGTAGAGCTACAAGATCCGTGGATCTCTGGTTTATATTTCCACATGATGTGCATTTTAAAAGGGATGTTTGTTGGTCATGTTGATGTTCTTTATTTAGGTATCTTGGTGTGCAGTTGCTTTGATAGTGCTTTGAATACTTGTAAAACTTACTTTTGAGAATTCCAGATACACAATGCAGCCCTTTTTGAGCTTTAAATGCTGTAAAATTTGTTAAATATTTTTTATTGAAAGTCTAAGGTACCAGTGACCCACATTGACTGATGTGTACCTGAAAATGTTCACTATTGTTTGGAAATTGCCATTTTTATGCTTTACGGAGAAGGGAAATCTAAAATAAAAATAAAGTATTTAAGCTACAATATAATGAATTGAATCTGTTGTAAAAAAGCATGGAGAAAAAGAAAGAAAGAAAAAAACAAGGGCAAACATTTTCAGATAGAAAGTACATGTACTGTGGGAAAAGGAAGTATTGGAGTAGTAGATTTAACACCAGTGGGGACATCTTTTCCTAATGGGATAACAGCCTAATATTCTTTTTCCGATATGTCCAGGACCATTGCCAGTAGGTACATTTACCTACTAGCATGCGTGGATCCAGGATTTTTTTCTAAGGTGTTAGGGGTCAAATATTTTCAAGGGGGAGGGATGGAACCTGAAGCAAGGAAAAATTCAACCCTGTTGATATAAGCATGTAAGCATCCCCACATGACTAGTGTTCTTGTTATTTATCCTTATCAACAGTTTTGTTTTCATTTATATTTTTCAGTCGGGGTCAGATGTTATCACATACACCTTCTGTGTGGTAGTATTTTAACCATCATGCCAGTGTTAGAAAGTACATTAAACTTATTCTCAAGCAAATTAGGACTGAGGTATGTATTGCTTCAAAAGCAAGCATTTGTTGTATGTTTGTTCGTCTTGAGACAATATGCTTGGAATTTAGGTTTAGAATAACAAATGTTGAGTACTTGTTAGAGTTGTCTTTCTTCATTATTATATTTGTTAGCACTTTATAATGTTTACAGTTAATGTGCTAGAGTACAGTTATCATAGATAACTTAAGGATAAATGTGGAATCTACATCTCAATCCTATAACACACAGCATTCCCTTTTCCTTAAAAAAAAATGTCATCTCCCTTGGTTTTGGTATGTTGCCAGGATTAACACATCATCTGCTGGTGAAATGACACAAAATAGGCTTCCCAATTTAAATTTGTCTTTTGAAATAAAATGCAAAATGAATACATATTGTATATCAGTGTTGTCTATCTGTTGACCTGATGTTTTGCCCATCAATAGTTTGACTTAAGTTTAGTTTTGTACGAACTCTCCACAATGGTGAGGTTTAATATTGGATGGCTCTTTTATGGAGATTATTTGTTTAGTGACCTATATTCAAATGCTGACTTGTTACACCTCTTCTCGACCCTCTGACTCTTTTATGCCCTTAAACTTTTGAATGGAAAGTAAAAGCCTATGTCTATTTCTGTTCCTTGTATTTGTAACAATGCCTTTCAGTTTGTTCCACATTTTTTTATCTTAATTGTGACCTTTACAGCAATGTTCGCCTTAATGTGAAGCATGCTATTTCTGTCTGATGCGGTATTAGGGGACACTCATGTGTATCTTGCTTTCAATCAAGTGTTTAATCATATTTTGTTTTTGTTTTAGTAAATCTGAATCCAGTATTAGAGTCGTCAGGATAAAGTTAAACAATGGAACAAGAGTGGTAGGCATCAGATATCCTCTGGATCTTATTTCAGAAGTTGAGAAAATACTTGAAGAGCAGAGGAGACAGGAACAACTTTTACAAGCAGTAAGTATTTCTCTAATGTCTATGAGAGTATTAAGCTAATAACAGCTGTCTTTAAAAGCTTGATAATGTTTCCAAACAAATTAATAAAGTACATTGTGTTTAAAAACAACAATCCTGACACAAAGAGGAAAATATATTATGATCATAATCACAATTTCTGTCATAATCATGGTTTCTGTCATAATCATGATTCTTGTCATAATTATGATTTCGTAATTCCAGTCATAATCACTGAAAACAACTGTAACAAATGTATAAATGTTGAAGGTTAATATTCTGATTTGATCAAATGATGGTAATTTGGGCAAAGGGCATGTGTTCCTGTAGAACACAGACCATTATTCTGAATTGGTTAATGCAAAGGGCATATGTTATTGAAAACCACATAGTATGATAGTAAGTGAGCATTTATTTGTACTGGTCATTATGATTATTAGCAGCATTGGTTGTTACCTACATTCTATTTAGGAGCAAAATATATGTAGTACATGTAGTGTAACTCCATCATTCTTGCTCCATTTTCCACTTGCGACAAACCACCATTAACAAGCAACTTATGACCTACAGCCATCTATTTGAGACTTCTAAGAGTTTCAGTATTACAAGTTTTCAATTTTTAGACTGACTTGTCATTTATAGCAATCTCTGTTTGACTTCATCTTGTTGTTGTGTTGTTGTTTAACATCCCGCTCAAGAATATTTCACTCATATGGAGACATCAACGTATGCCAGTGAAGGGCAACAAATTTTACCTATGCTCGGCACTTATGGCCGTAGAGCAGGGAGGATTCTTTAACGTGCCAACACCTACTGTGACACGGCCTTCGGTTTTTACTGTCTCATCCGAAAGACAGGGACGGCCAACTGCAGAGTGACTCTGCGTGGATACGAACCCTGGACCCTTCGATTCGAAGTCGAACACGCTAACCATTTGGCCAAGGAGGCCCCCTATTTGACTTGTCAACTACAATCATGTTTGTCAGACATTTCTTACCAGATTTCACTTGTTAACTACACCCTCTATGTTTAACTTTTCACCCTTCAACTACAATGCTAACCTTGTGTGTTTTAATTGAATTATCATTACTTGGTATCTGTCTTTTTTATACAACCATCTATGTTAGATTGGTAGCAAACAACTTATTTCATTTGTAGGGCTTTTTCTCACCATTTTGGAAACTTGGCCAATGGCACTATAATTTGGAATTTTGAATCTTTCCCTATAGTCCCAATTTCCACTTGTTATGTTTGTTTAAGATGAAAATTATAACAACAGTTTACAAAATTATTTAAACTTATATCCAGGATTTTATTTTCATCTTAAGGATTGGGAATTCTGGGCTGAAAATTGGGGAAAAAAGACATGATTTGCAATTTTGAACATAGCCCAATATTGGCTATTAATTTAGCAGAAAAAACAACCTTATTTTACTTGGTACTTTCAAGCATCTGTGTTTTATCTATTGCTGGCATAAAAAATATATATAAACTGGTGACGTACAACCATATTATTTTTAACAGACTTATGGATCATAGTCCTATGGACAACATGTATAACTTATTTGTATCAATTTGTTTTGCTCTTTTCAGTAAAATGATTTTCATTTATTCAATATACCCCACACATGCCAAAATTAATATGTGTAGAAATACAATTTCTTTGAGTGCAGTACATGTATACCGGTATATGTATATTTACATGTTCTCCTGTGCACTCTAATGATGTTTGCTGGTATGACTGCATATAAATTTCCGTAGTGATAAGTGTATGTATACATAAAGGTAAATAAGGTGTCTTTAAGATTGTATAAACTAAAACAAACTTTTCATTAAAGCAACACTCACTAAATAAAATTGTATAAACTAAAACAAACTATTCATTAAAGCAACACTTACTAAATAAAATCACTAAAAAATGTAACACTTTTGACTGAACTCTGGATCTGAGTTAAACAGAGACATGTTTGAACAGAAGATTTAGAACTAGTTCCACATGACGTAGTGATAAGCAGTCTTCAATAGTAATTTGCAGTAGTGCACCTCCTAGTGTTTTGATAGGGTCTCATTTGAAGCCAGAATTCAGTAAATCAATACCTTCAAGTTTCACAAACACGAAGATGCTCACAAATTTTTCATTGACTATACATTCAACTTCAGCCCCTGATTGCATCAGTGTTGTGTGCATACCTCAAGAAAAATTTATTCCGTGGGCTTGGTTTGTGCCCTCAGAAATATATGAATATATGAATTTGCTATGGGTAATGCACCCTTATTTGTTTAAAAGATTATGTTACAAATATTTAATGATAAAGAGAAAATGTTTAAATATCTTTAAATGAAATTCAGTAATGTTATTCTTATTCATGAAATAGAAAATAAAAAAGTTAATGTTGCAGACTATTTAACTATCCGTCATTTAGATACTGAAGGCATTTGCTATTCACCTTTGCAACATGGACTATGAGACCTTGCAAAGGAAAAAGTGTCTATTGGGTGGATCAAATCTGAAATTACCCCTTTACTAATTTCTGATATATATCGTAAACACTAGAGCCTCAACCATTCCGAAGTCTATGATTTGGTTCAATTTGGATTTTAATGCCTCGATTTGATTTTTTTCAATTCCAGTTTTTTTATGATATATTTCTATAAATATCTGATTTTTCCTTGCATTTATTGATGACACAATATAAAAATCTTACCTTGACCTCAATTTTAATCACTCAGGAGAAAATTGCAATAAATAAAAAGGTGAATGGCACTGTTTGTTGTTTACACATATGAAAATATTTAAAGTACAATGGTAAAATAATAAAATAAGACTTCTTTTAAGCCAATTCAATTCTGACTGTGCAACTTGCAATTCGGGTCTGAGGTAAGAATAACGGTTTTTGGGGCAAGTCGTTGCAGCTCTAATAAACTTAATAACTGCAACTCAAATCATATCTATATAATCTATGAGATATTTATACAAATTGGAAATGTTTGCCGATCATAATAATTTACATACAATAACTATAAATTACTTGACAAAGCACTTGCCAATGTTCAAAATGACTTGCATTTTTGAATGTTTTAATGGCTTTCAAGATTTGTCATAAGTATTTGTAAGAAAAGTTTGCTGGACTGGACATTGTTTCATATTGAAAAGAATTAATCCCAAATCTTGATATATATATTTTTGTTCATGAATTATGAAGAAAAAAAAACCTGGAGAATGACTTATGTGTCTCATTAATCTTAAAGACGTATATATTGATGTTTGTAAACATGGTCGATACTCAAAAAGTCATATATAATTTCTTTTTAGTATGAACAATAACAAAACAGTAAATCATGTAAAACAAAGGTCTCTTTGACACATACAAGGTAAATCTTAGATTTATATATCAGCTGAACTCACATTGGAAAACATTGCCATTTGAAGTTTCGGAGTGTCTTTTATCAAAATTTTGAAATGAAAAATCATCAAAAGCATTGCCAACATAATCATTTATGAAGAGTAGGTTGCGGCAAGGCAATACAATCTTATGCGTCATATTCTGACAAGAGTTGTACTAAAAGATGATTATATCATGGCTAGCCTACAATATCCTCACCAGAAAGTCTTATGAAACCTTCACAATAGCCTTGTTTTCCATTGCGGTGATCAAAGTGAAGTTCATGCCAAGTGTTCTGATATCCACAACAGTGATGTCGTCCTGGATGACTCTGGTATGGTAATTATCAAATCATTTGATGTAAAGTCAATAATCACCTGAACTGTTCAAACATGAAATTGTACAAATCAATGGCAGGATAATAAAATGTTTGTGTAAAATTGTAAAGATGAGATTCCTTTGATATGCTTGTTTAATTAGGTAGGAAACAGGCACTGTTCTGCTAATCACACGTAGAGACATGTAATTTAGCGGTACTGTGAGAAGTAGTCAAGGTTATACCAGACATGTAAAATACTATTAATGTGTACTCAGCTTTTATCTGATATCAGATTTTGATGGTGAGAAGTAAATATATTCTCTTCTATATTAATCTAGCTAGTAGCTAGAAACAAAACAAAATACAATAATTGTATTTCACCGCAACATGTGCATGATCAATGTAACATGTGCAAGATTTTATTTACATCGATAAACCACAATAATTTACAATTGATTAGAACCGTATTAATGAATTCAAAATCAAACCCCCAAAAAATTAAATTCATGTTAACAGTTAGTGTCGTGTTGCCTGAATGACAAAACTAGCAATTTTCACGTGCAATTTGCACGGTACTTAGAGACACCTATCGTCGAACCCATAACAAAGAGAAAATAATATCTTCCTAATTCCAACGTCAAATGTACGAAATTATATTTATCTCGTGTCGAGACTAGTACAGACTAGAGTACACTACTATAAATCAATTTTACCAGTGACAACTTTTCAATACTATGACCCCCAAGTCTTAATTTTCATATAAAGCTTGACTCATACTTCTAAGTGCTACTATGAAATTTGAGTATGAAGCTTTACTCCTCAGGGCTCAGGAAAAATGTTTGAAACAACTGGTCCAGGGGGCAAGTGCCTATAGAAACATACTCTGACGAATGAAAAGTCCGCTTGTACAAATAAACTTTGAAAAAAAAACCTTTGGCATCATCCTACTTGAAAAAAGATTCATATTTAACAAAATCAGTTTCTTGCTCAATTACTGTACCAGTAGATCTGCCAGAACTGTAACAAACTTTGCACTTTTAATGTTTTCATTTTCATTCAATTTTATTTCTTAGAGTTTATGTCATTTTTTTTTTACATTTTTACACGGCAGTTGTGTACGGCTCCCTTACAAATTGTTTCTTTTACTCCCCAAAACATTTCAAATGACATTTGGATCTAGTGTGATACTTCAAAATTTCCCCTAAACGTATTGACTCCTAGAAATACATGTAAAATTTTAAATTAAATTTCTTGTTGACTGGTCTTACGAACTTCAGACAAAATTTGCAGATCATAACTCTCTTATCAAATTCAGCCTTTTGAAACACTTTCCTCCAACTCTCTAAACACCCTCAGTCTTTTTTCTTTCCTCCTATTCGTCGTCTTTGACTTTGGATCTATCAGTATCACTCATTCTTAACTCACATGCCCAACTCTTTGCAACATCAGTCGATCTCCCGACACGTACTCTCCATCACTGCTTCCCCATCTATCCTCCACTGCTACATGTGGATCTAGACAATTGTTCTTAGTTGCTATCATTATCTTTACTTTTATTTTAACTTATTTAAAAACCGGACAAAGTCAGCTATTTGCTGGCCATGGCAGTTTCCGAGATAAACACAGACAAGACCCAGATTTATTACCATTTGGGGTTTTCTAGACTTATCAAATGTGACTGGGTCCAGTAATCGGAAACCATCGTAAAATTACCTATCACGCATGTGTAAGACACGCAACAAAAACAAAACTAACCTCTTGATCGATTTGTGTTTGTTCAAATTGTTTTTTTTTTCAAGTAACTCAAGAAATATTTACTCGTCCGACAGACGAGCACCACAACAGAAGTCACTCGTCAGAACGAATTATCATTCATCACAGACGAGCGGACGGGTTTTTCCTGAGCCCTGCTCCTTAAAATGTCATATTCATTATTTGAAAGTAAGAGAAGGGTTGAGGAAAGGCTACACTACAGGGTCAGACGTCAGAGAGAGGAAGTGGGGGTGTCATTGATTCCTTTTCATTCATCAACAAATTATTAGAATTTGTTATATCTATTTATGAGCCTTCTATTTATGAGCCTCATTAATCCGGGTGGCAATTATCTGGATGTCTCACCTTCTGGATAAATTATCTGGAAACAGAATTTGTTGTTTGTATTGGTCATTATAGAGGTGTTGTTTCAGTAATCTGGATGCTTCATTTATCTGCTCAATAGTTCAAAGAAATTATTCTTTCTTTAATCATATCCCAAGGACACAAAGGGATATGGCCCACATAGCCAAAAATAGTCCAGTCTTCAGAATATGTTTCTCAGCTCAACTTTATACCAGCATATATCTATGAAGACCAAGCTGTCTAACAAAAGTGTTTGATTCATTATTGTTTCATACTCCAAGGTTGGGCGTGTTGAAGGTTAGAGATGATTTTGTTCATTAGTAGATTTGAACATTTTCAACTCCTGATAAAGAAAAACTAGTCAGTTTTCAAAATGGTCAATAAGAATCAATTAATGACATTTCTTTTCTATGTTATGATATGAAGGCTTCTTGTTGAAATATTTTCTTAATTTGTTATGTACAGTGAGCCTCATTAATCCAGATGCCAATAATACAGATGCTTGAACTTGTATACTAAAATTCTAGGGAATAAAATTATGAAATTGCATTAGTCCTTATAATCTGTACATTTCAGTGATCAGGGACCCTTTTCACAAAAAATCTTACGATCAAAATCACTCTTAGTCGTAGTCAGTAATATTTCAATTGATCACATTTTGTACATTTTATGATAAAACCAACTAATTGTAATGAAAATTGATTTACTTGAATGATATAAGTCACATTATGGCTATATTTATTTATTTACATTTAGAATTTGTCAAATAAACAATATTGAAATTTCATACACTTACGACGAGTGATTTTTATCGTAAGATTCTTTGTGAAAAGGGCTGCAGGATGCTTCGTTTATCCAGACAATTTACTTGGAAACGAAAGTGTTCCGATTAATGAGGCTTTACTGTAGTACATGCATTGTAATTCCAGTCTTTATTGTTTGTTTCAGGCCACAGTCCAACAAGGGTCACAGCCATCACTCCCATCTGGTAGTGTATCTCAAGGTGACTTGCCAGTCAAGAAAGTTGTGGTGGATCCGGTCACTCCAGTAAATCCAAAATGCAGAGCACGTGCTCTACGACCTCCAGTTACCATAAAAAACTTCTTCAAGCCAGAAAACAAAGGAAAATCACAGGAGGATGAAAGTCAAGGTGCTACATCAATAGTTGAAAATGATACAGCTTGTAGTGAAAATAAAAATGAAATAACAGATAATCAATTAGGCATTAGTAGTCCATCCACACAGTGCAAAAACAGTGAAGTTCAACCCAACAGGAAGCGTAGTGCAGAAGGTTCACTCATCAGACCTGTGACCAAGAGAGCAAAGCAGTCTAGCTTACTGCAGATGTTTGATAAATCTCAAGAAAGACAGAAAACTGAAGGAAATAAGAAGAGCAGGTCTTGTCCTATATGTAGTCATGTGTTTGAGGCTGGGTTATCAAATGCAGATATAAATTTACACATTGATAACTGCCTTATTGAATAACAACAGGAAACCAGCCTTACAGTTATGCAAGGGATACAGTTGTTTAGAGTGCTTATTTTGCCCTATACGTATAGACAGGTATCATTCTGATGGAATCCCGTTTTGTTGGATTTACCATCAGATGCACTTATTGCTGTGATTTTGATTTTTTTTCTGGATACTGATCCATCTATACCATTGCTACTCTTTTTAAAAAATGCCATTTTGACAATAATGGAGTTAGAGCAACATTAATGACACCAAGTTCTTAGATTTATAGAAATGTTTATCTACAACAGTCCATGTAGAGGTTGCTTTTCACAGATTTTAAGGTTAATCCAAATACTTGGCAAATATTATGGTTGATTTAGGTCATATAGCATTAGCTCATAGTATATGTGATGGTTGATTCAGGTTATATAACAGGCTGAGAATATATGTGATGGTTGATTAAGGTCATGTAACATAAGCTGGGGTTATATGTGATGGTTAATTCAGGTCATATAACATAGGCTGAGGTTATTTGTGATGTTTTATTTGGGTCATAGAACATAACCTGGTGGTATATGTGATGGTTGATTCAGGTCATATAGCAATATATCATTATACATGTGATGGTTGATGCAGGTCATATACCATAAGCTGAAGATATATTTGATGGTAGATTCAGGTCGTATAACAACCTGAGGATAAAGGTCATGGTTGATTCAGGTCATATAAAATAAGCTGAGGGTATAAGTGAAGGTTGATTCCTGTCATATAACAGCCTGAAGATACACATTATGGTTCATTCCATTCATGTAAGATTATATATGATGGTTGATTCAGGTCATATAAATAAGATGAGGATATTTCAGATGTTTTATTAGGTCATATAACAAGTTAAGGATATATTTGATGGTTAATTCAGGTCACATAGCAATAGCTCATTGTATATGTGATTGTCGATTTAGGTCATATAACATAACCTGGTAATATATGTGATGGTTGATTCAGGTCATATAACATAAGCTGGGGATATATGTGATGGTTGATTCAGGTCATATAAAATAAGCTGGGGATATATGTTATGGTTGATTTAGGTCATATAACATAACCTGGGAATATATGTGATGGTTGATTCAGGTCATATAGCATAAGCTGGGGATATATGTGATGGTTGATTCAGGTCATATAACAAGCTTGGGATATATGTGATGTTAAATTCAGGTTGTGTAGCCTCAGCTGAGGATACATGTGATGGTTTATTCAGGTCATATAACATAAGCTGTGAATGTACGTTATGGTTGATTTAGATCATATAAAATGTATAAGCTGAGGGTGTATACCCTATGATAGTTTATTAAGGTCAAAAGCATAAGCTCGGGGTATATGTGATGGTTGATTCAGATTTTATAACTTAAGCTTAGGATATATATGTTGGTCGACTCAGACCATGACATATCATCTGAGATTATCGATGATTCATTCTTAATATATAGCAAAAGCTGATATTACATGTGATTTATTCAGATTATATAGCATCAGCTGAATATTTCTTATGTTAGTTGTTTGAAGTAATAATTGAAGGAATTGTTTTGAGCTTTTACTGTATACCTGATACTGATATATCACAACTACTCTTTGGGAAAATATTTTGATTTGTTCATTTTATGAAATATAAGCTGAAGAAGAATTGTAATGAATGATTCAGAAAATTTCACATTATCAACACATGTGATGAGATGATGGATGTAGACTACATACAATCACCTTTAAATTACATTGGTATAACAATGGACATATCATGCTGAAAGACAGTATGAAGGTACATAGGTTACAAGATATCTATTGAAGTATTGTTCTGAAAAAAAAACCAAAAACAAAATATAAAAAAGGGACTTCGGTTTTGCATGATAATGAGTAATGATCACAATCAAGTGTATCAACTGTGCTTCCAAAAATGTATTTAATGGCTCAAAAGGTGCATTCAGACAGATGGCAAGAAATTTTAAGGAAAGCAAACTCACTTAAAGCTGTACAATTGTGATTATTCTTGGAACACCCCTCATAACAGCTTAATGCTATATGTATAATTGGTAGTTTCTTTATAAAATGAGCTGAAATTTATATATGTTGTGGTACCTCTACAAATGCATTTCATGATGGAGTATTTTTATTCTTTCCCTTTTATCTTTGTAGAACAGTCACGTGTCTTGCTTAACAGCATTTTTACTTAGACTTGACATATGTAATGGTAGATTATTTACCTGTGTATTCTTTTTGATAAGCTCTTTCTACATCGTGCTATTTCCTGGTAGAAATACTGATGAAAAGCCATTACAGAAATTTTGATGACAGACTTTACCATCATGTTGTATGTTTTATGATTAATAAAAATTTTATAATTCTTGTCTTTGCATTGATGTGTACTACTTATGATTTGAAAGGAGCGAAATTTTCGGAAATTTGTTGACGACTAAAACGCTTTGCTTTACATTTCTTCATAATACAAATAATCGAAATTATTAATCCTACGGTATCCATCCTTTATCAAGGAAAAGGCCCAGTGATGGTCGAGATTGGCCCTTAAAGGTACAATTTTTTTCAGACCGGCTACATATATCTAGGAGTTCTGATGCTTTGCCATCGTTTTTCTTTTGAAGCATAGATTCTCCTTGGAAAAAAAGGCTAATTTATGCAAAACGCCGATGGAGAGAATACATCCATAAAATAAAAACAAAGCTTGTAGGTCCTCGATCGTCTTTTTGCACAATAAATTGAATTGATTGTACAAGTTCTGCCCAGGAATAACGATACAGACTACAAAACCGTCATCATAAAATGTCCTGTCTGCAAAACAATAAAATCAAGCAATAATCCGATGATATTGAAAGTAGTTTGGTTCAGCTTTAGTTTTATCAAAGTAAAAGAAAGGAAAAGGACAAGACTCCATCAAAAGTGATGATCCGATGATGCAGTGGAACAACAAGAAGATGTCATATACTGACAGAATACATGTAAGATTATAGATAGAGTATATGGTACATCAAATGTAACATTGATGATGAGATAACATAAAGTGCACCGCATATGCACAAATAGTGCATATACAGTGCACTAAGTACACACTGGTTCGTCATAGGGATATATAATTGTTTATATAATATGTGAGGAGATAAGTCTTCAACAAGAAAATATAAAATGCTTTTTGGTACACACTGGTGCATCATCGGGATTTATACCTATAGTGCGCTGGCTTTCTGATCATGAGGTCATCGGTTTGAATCGAGGTAAAAGGTCGGTGTCACAGTAGGTGTCTGCCCGTTAAAAAAACCCTCCCTGCTGTACGGCCATATGTACCGATCATAGGCTAAATTAGTGTATCAAGTATTAAATATTCATTCCAAAATTACTTTTAGAATAGATCTTGCCCCTCGTAGTCGGTAGTATTGAAAACTTTGTGGTTTTCAACTTGTCTATCTGTTTGTCTGTCCGTTCCCTTGATTTTTTGTAGTTATCCTAGCTACCAAGACTTTCGTACTTTTTGCATCAACATGAAATCCGAGGACAAGCCTGTGTATCGTCAAGGAGAGAATCAAGTGTGAATCTTGAGAAACTTTTGCTGATGATATTAAAGCCTATTGACAAAAACTTGATGTCTTGTCTACTCCCATTTTAATGACTTTAATAGCTTTGCAAATCGAGTGTCAATGAGCTATTTTCACACTTTATCTGTTGTTGTTGCGTTGTTGTTTAACGTCACACTAAAGAATATTTCACTCATATGGAGACGTCACCGTGTGTGGGTGAAGGGCGACAAATTTTACCTATCCTCGGCACTTAAGGCCGTAGAGCAGGGAGGGTTCTCTAACGTGCCAACACCTACTGTGACACAGGACCTCGGTTTCACTGTCTCATCCGAAAGGCAGACAAGGCCGACCCCGGAGTGGCGCTGCGGGAATTGAACCCGGACCCTCCGATTCGAAGTCGAACACGCTAACCACTCGGCCACGTCTCACTTTATCTAGTTTGTGCATAATTATATACATGAATGTTATATACATACATACATACATACATACATGCATACATACATACATACTACATACATACATACAATTTATCCTGGTTGATATACTTGATACATGTATGTATTTGCCAATTACGTTCACTTTACATACTATATACATGTGTGTATATATTTAAAGAGAGAGAGAGATTATAATTTATCCTGGTTAATATACTTAAACAAGTTTTCTTTCTAATTGATCGGTTCAATACACAAAATATTTTTTGATACATCTTTTCACAAATAGATTTAGATTAAGTTTATATGTCAATTCGTTTGACTTTTTTATATTACGCAGGTCATTACTCGCCTCAGATTCCTGGACATTTTATCTTTAAGGCCCACTTGATATTGAACTGAAATTTGATAAATAGCTTTATTATTAGGAGATACAGGTCAACTGGATACTTTCCCTTCCGTTAACCTATGGTACTGTCGTCGATTTTCTTCTATCTCCATTGATATTGAAGTCCTTATTTGGTTTTTAATGATCATTCCTCATTATTTGAAACCTTAATGATGTCGGCATATATCATTCCTGTAATAATTGTCTCGGAAAATTACTACTACAATATTTTACAAAGTTAACACCGCGTTCTAATTTGTTGTTGATTAAAGGTATTTGGTTATTTCAGTGGACGCCGATGCCAAATCTAGACTTTCACTGAAATGTTTAACTTTTCCTAGATTTTTTTCTCAAATGAAATGAAATATGTACTCTACTATAAAAGTTTTTGACATGATTTTATTTTACTGACGCATAAAGGTCGAGCGACGACAATTCAAACGACTGACAATTGGAGTCCGTGACTGGTGATGTGCATGTTACTGTTAATACTTTCAGTCTTCATTTGTATTTTTCCGTCATAATTAGATTTAGATACAGTGGTTCCAACAGTCAGTTAAAGTCAGCATTTTGTAAATTTCATGAAATTTCATGGTCAGTATAACGGTCCAGTTCGCGTGTTTCATACCCATTGATAGGTCGTTCGTATAAGAAATACAGAATGATAAGGCGGCCAAACCCGCGTAATGGGCCCCTGGGTATACCAGAGATGGGATCAGGTGTCTAGGAGGAGTTAGCATCCCTGTCGACCGCTTACATCTACCGGGAGCCCTTATCTTGATTAACGAAGTAAATCGCAAGTCAGTCACTGTGAAGAACGGCCTAATAATTGGTATGAAATACTTCAGGCAGCATTGGACCCAATTAAAGGTTATAATGGCCAACTAGACTATTAAGTGATAGAACTTTCACTTTTCACATGCGTTTTCCCTTCAGATAACCTTCCATTTGGTTTCAAACCTTTTTACATTGTCCTTGATGTTTGACATTGTGTGGAATATACGTTATTTCTGTACAATGCCATAAGGAGGCATTAATGTTTCACAAAAAGTCATGTTTTAACGCCTTTCCAAGGCGACTAACTAGCATGCTGTCTTTGTATATGTATGTATAGATGTAGATTAAACCTTTTATGTGGCGGGAACAGCTCTAGTGAAGTTCTGAAGGAAATATTTAGTAGAATAAGAATTTATTTTCCAAATCAAAGAAAGAATTACAACAGTAGAAAGCTGTATAGAGATCTCTTGGTGAATAATTGATTACCCAATGCAAATGTCCAGCTGACAAATGACACGACAAAATAGTTAGCAGCATTGAGTTTACATAATAAAATTACAAACCCTTTATAATGTGTAGTATATCGTCATTACTACCGCTGATTACCAGGAAATAATTACCGACGGTATTCACTCAGAACAGTTGATGATTTTACTAGTAAATTGTTGGCTGACTTAAGAAATAGATAAATTTTTAAGTTAGAATACTTCAGACCATGCTGATGCTGTTATATGTCAAATGTCTGTTTATTTTAAGGTCTATTATGGCCATATAAAGTCTATCTATCTCGCTGGTAAGGTTCTTATATGTACATAGCTAATTTCTCTTACAGGGCACAGGAGGTAAATGTAAGCCGGCCAGTATGAAAATAGATTCCATTAATTTAAAAATCAGACTGACTAACCTTTGTTTGAAATAAGTGTAATTCAAAAGCGGTATCGTATTTAAATAAACATTTTTAATTTCTGGACTTAACATTCAGATTAATTGGCATTTTATTTGTGCCCATGTCTATACATTATTTTCAGCTCAATACCTTATGGCTACATATATTAATGGATAAATTGCTATGACTTACAAAAAATAGCATTTGTCTAATACAGTTTATTTCATTATGTCGTAATCTGTATTTCACTTAGGCTGGACACCTTGGTTTTAGACCAGGTATGAATGGATATTAGAGCCAAAACAATTTGTTTTCTTCATCATTTTACCTAGTCAAAAGTTTTCTTTGAAAACATGATTTTGGACAAAGACAAGCAATCGAATAAACTTAGTTTTAGACAACTGTGTTACTGTAATACATGTAGCTGCTTATTGCTGATTAGTTTAACTTCACAAAGTTACTTTCTTACTGTGTAGTATGAACTTGGCACTGTAAAATTGTCGTCTGTTCCAAGTAGTAGTAAAACGTAAGTTCTGACATTTCGTTTCAATCTGCATTACTTAGTTTGTTCATCATTGGGCATATGATCTAGTGATACACGCAGAAATGGAATTTCCACATTTTTGGCTATTAAGGATGGATAGATACACATTGATAGGGGGCTGTATATCCACAATATAGATCTATATACATGTAGTGATATATTATTACTCCTTGCTTCCATCTGTCCCCATTTACTCTCTCTCTTTCTCTCTGTCTCTCTCATATCACGGATACAAGGAAGTTTCACACTAGTATTATAAAGCACTAGAAGACCTTCTAGTTAATATGTTTATTTTCAGACCAGCCTGGCAATATCCCAGAGATTGAAGTAAGTACAAATGCTAATGATCCCAGGTACAGAATATCGGCTCTTTGCATGGTTTCACATATGAACAATATTTTATCAAAGATTTCATATCTCGAGTGCTTGATAGCTAATTACAAAAGTAATTCTTTTGATATTCTATGGAAATTCGCTGTATCTGACCTAGAATTTGATTCCCTCTTTACATTCTTGCCAGTATTTATCGCAGCAATTATGATTGCTACGGAATTATTCTGTTTAATTTACCTGGTAGTTTTTGAAGTTAAACAACAAAAACTTACCAAAGGAAATAGGCCTACGCACACTTTTCATTCATTGTCATTTTATCAAAACTTATAGAAACACAT
>JACSZP010000414.1:0-14779 GCA_016161895.1 Pinna nobilis
GACAGAGGAATTCCACGTTTAGTGGCCAGGCATGACACTTATGGCCATTGAACAGTGAGGGTTCTGTTAGTACCAATACTTATTGTGACACAGGACTTCCATGTTTGTTCCAACCACCAAACAATGTTGTTTCCATGTTTTAATGTCTATACTTGGCACTTATGGCTATTGAGTGACGAGAGTTCTATTAGCACCAATATTTACCCTATTATGGCTCAGGTCTTCAACTGTTAATGTCTATGCTTGGTACTTACAGCTAATTTGAGCAATGAGGGCTCTTAATGAGCTGGTACCATTGTGACACAGGACTGGTTTTTAAATGTCCGGTTGGAAGGATAAGAAACCCACAACCTCATGATTGGAAGGAAAACATTATATTTATAACCTTAATGTATTGGTACCTCATGTAGCTCTCAACATTATTTTAAATGCATATGTAAAGAGTGTCAAGATGATTTAAATTTATAAATTTTATACCAATACAAGTCAGGAGCCTGTTGTTACAATGCTATTTAGGACCAGGAATGTTTATTCTTTTTTAAGATGAATACTTAGTGATCACAATAGAACCTCCTGATCTCTCAGCTTGTATATGTATATATACACCTCTGCCTCCTTATCTAATTCACTGTCAATAGTCAAAGAAAAGCAAATATTACAATCACCCTGTTGGGATCACTTAGAGATGAGAATAACATGTTTCCTAACTTCGTTCTTTTTTATTAAGATTTCCTTGCAACAAATGCTGACTAGATTTGATGTTAATGTAATGTTGAACCAGAGAATTAAAGCCCCATTCGCACTATCAAAGTTTTCTTGGTCAAAGTCCGTCAAAGAAAATTTGGTCAAAGATGGACTTAGATCAAAGTTTTCTTTAAACGTTCACACTGTCAAAGCTTCCGTCAAAAACTTTGACCAAGAGAACTTGTACAAGAAAACTTTGATAGTGTGAATGCGGCTTAAAGGACAATGCATAGGGGGCGTTGTGGTTAGCACGTTTGTCTTCTGGTCAAGAGGTCTGGAGCTGATGAACATACTCCTCCATGTGCTTATGATATAGTAAAACCTGTCTTGAGAGACCTCTGTTGTTAGAGTCTAAAAAATCATAAAATCTGTCATGAAAGACTATCTGTATTGAGAGACCACATTTTCATGTCAGAAGGGGTGGTCCCTTAAGACAGGTTCCACTGTATTTAACATTCTGTTTACAGATGGATGAGAGTGGTTCTGTACATGAACCTTCCTTAAAAAATCATCGCCATCATCAGTCCAACGAGAACCTTGATAAGTACAATCGTCTCACAGATACGCCACCCAGAAGAAATCACATTAGTCTACCAGACACTCCTTCTGTTCGTAAACCTACCTTTCCTCCACTCACAAATTCTGGAAGTCTCACAAGGTCCAATGCAGAAACCATCAAGAGGGGTTTAACTCTGCCTCCAATCAGTACAATAACGTCCAACGAGTTTCCGTCACGATTTGAAACATCCGGCGCTTCCATAGGAACACCCTCAGAAGGAAGTATAGCCAGTTCATCTTACCTGTCTGATGGTTCCAACAAAAGTCGATACGAAGCTGAGAGCCCAGATGAACTGGCTCTTGTACGGGCAGCATGTACATATGGATGTAGGCTGATGAAAAGGACTGCTGATATTGTCAAAATATGGCTGCCAAGTATGTATATCCAAGTCCTTGTTTTACTTATCATACCGTGTAGTGCTTGCACATGTAGCTGAAAAACTTGAAATTTTTACTGAAAAAAATGATAAAAACTTTGATAAGTTTTCTGACTACAAGAGCCTTTACTATTTCATACCTAGAGTAAAATAAAAGTTGCAAAGATAAGTAATCTTGCTTATTTGTGTAGTTTTGTTTGTTTGGTTTGGTTTTATTGGTATATTATGACAATTACAAAATATCTTAAAGCTAATCAGGGCTTCACAGACTAGGATTGCTGCTTTAAGTTTTGGCCTACGCACGTAAGGATGTCAAGCTTATCCCTTATATTGGAATCTGCGGGACAGGAAACTTGTAATGCCAAAGCTTGGACTTGAATCCTTGACCCTCTTGGTTGGTAGGCAAACATGCAAGAGTCAGTGATCATAAAAAATTTTGAATCAGTTTTGTATCTCCTACAAACTCTTTAACAACTCTGCTATACAGGATACAAAAAATGTAATATTTTGACATTTTGAATGACAAATTAGTGAAAACTAAGTGATACAATTTATTCAATGACATCACTATTTTACACCAATACTTACGGCCACTTATAGTACCATCCAGTAACAACTATCTTCCCTGCCAGTTTGTTGAATATACATGTATGATTGAACTAAGTAACCTACACTGTATGCACTTGTTTCATGTATTTTCAGTGGAAGGGGAAGTGGAATTTGAGGTGAAGGAAATTTTACATTTTGACTCGACCAGGAAGCGTATGTCTGTGATCGTCAAGAATCCAAACAATCAGGAAATAACCTTGTATACTAAAGGTGCTGACTCAGCAGTTCTGTCAGTCCTGGATAAAAAGTACAGAGGTGAGCTTTGTATTATACATGATCCCTTTCTGTCTCTATCCCCCTCTTGCATGCTTTCCATCTCATATCTATTTTTAGTATATCTGTGTCAGGGTCATTCACTGACCTTGACCCTGTTTGACCTAGGACCTTCATTTATACGTGTATGTGTCTGCATGTAAACATAGGAAATTTATATTTACACAGATTATCCTTTATATGGCCTTTTCTCAGATTGATGAATATTTAATGACACTCCAGAGTTAACTCAGTTACCCATGATGCCTCATTTAGACAGATCTTTTTCATTCACTGAAAGAGCCTATTTTGATATTGAAGGAGTCATTTAGTTAAATACTGTATCTCCTTTTAAAACTATATGTATGCACTGCTGTCTCAGTTGAATTTGGTATTTAAAGAATTTTATTCACCTGATTGGTTGCAACAGGCATAGTGCCAATTTTTAAAAAAGTTTTGCACATTTGTTACCATATATAACTAGTCATGTGTAGTCGTGACTTTTTGTCCACAGTACTGACATATGAGGTTATACCTATATAATTAGCATATTTATTGGCCTTGTTATATACATTCCACAGGTATTTTAGTGTAGTTACCAGATTTAAATAAAGTTTATTTTATAACCACATTCATTTGCCTACTTTGGTCATCTTGGACTACAAATAAAAAATGTGACATATCAGAATGTTTCCTATGTGTTTGTCACAGGATTAAAGGTTGATAAAAGTTTTTCAGTTTTTATGGAGTGAGTGATAGTTGAAAAATTTATGGTATCTAAAGTTTGTGAGCTATGCTCTTCTAAGATATCCCCCTTCTCTTTCCACTTAACCTGGGTCGACAAACTTGCATACCATGTAGACGCTAAAATCTAAAATACAGGGAAATCTGCATTGTAAGACCAATGTCCCGAGAGACCACCTTTCTTTAGGGAGCACTTGTAAGAAAACACCCTTTAAAATAATCTTAAAATAGATAAAATCTGTCATGAGAGATAACCCGTCTTGAAGGACCACATTTCCATAGCTGCAGGGATGGACTTTCAAGACAGGTTCCACTGTATATATTTTTATTACATGTAGGAGTTGACTTTTCAAAGCAAATTATCAAGTTATTATTATTATTTTTTTCTTTTTTTAATAAGCCTTACATTGATTAGATTGGTTAAGACAGATTGGTCTGTTTGATCATTTCTTTTAGATGACCCAGAGTTACATAAGATGGTCAAAACCACCGAGGATCACATCAACAGCTATGCAATGCAAGGACTTAGAACTTTATGTATGGGGAAAAAGGTGACCATTTCTTGAATTTGAATTTTGTGTAAAATTTGGTGTACATTGTTACAGTTATGGTGCTAATATCACAGTAATTTAATACAAAATGAGCAGAATAATTTTTAAGTCCTATGAAACTCATTATCAAATAAGATGTATAGAGTATGTTAAGAGGGAGCAAAAATATATTTGGTGTTTGATAAACTCTTGCTTCCTGGACAGTAATACAAATGATATGCATATGACCTAAGATATGAACTCATCTCAGGAATCATGACTTTTGTACACTAACAATACTGGAGAAGAAAATGTCTGCATGTACAAATATGAAATTGATTGAATTGGTGAGAAGGCTAAACTATCCTTGAACTATGTCCTCCACATAAAATTAGATCATACAACATTATCTCTGCCAAATTCAGAATAATTACTCGATCATTTCTTACACCCAAAAGTATTTTTAATATCAATTAAAACCTCTGTTTGATAGGAGTTGTATTTCATTGAATCTATCTTGCTGTATTTGACCTTAACAGTGAATTTATAAAGTCAAGACAGAATTATATGACCATTTTTGTTTCATTCTGTAGGTACTATCAAATGCAGAGTACATGTCCTGGCGGAAACGCTTCAAAGAGGCAGATTCTTCAATGGAAAATAGAGAAGAGAAAGTGATGGCCCTAGCTTGTGAAGTTGAAAAAGATTTGGAACTTTTGGGTAAGAAAATATTGAATTGATCAAGAAAAGATGTGAGAGACTGACAGAAAGATAGACAAAGGCAAAGAGAGAAAGACATAGACAGATAGGTAGACAGACTAATTATGACTATGAGAGACAAAAAAAAGGCAAGAACTGAGACAGCCTTACAAAGTCAGAGAGAGAGTTACAGAGACAAACTTATAAATCCAAGTTGCTGATCTATTTTCCATCAGTTTCTAATATTTCATTTATACTCATTAGTGATTAATGTATTCGTGTTCTTTGTGTAGGAGCCACAGGTATTGAGGATAAGTTACAAGATGGTGTGCCAGAAACTATAGCCAAACTTAGACAGGCTGGTATCAAAGTCTGGGTCCTGACAGGTGATAAACAGGTAAATATACGCATCTTCTGTATCAACAGCATAGATCACTTTTGTAATAGACAATGGACTCTAAATACCCAAGCATGTATAATGCCTGGTGTTGTTACTGAAGATTTGATAAAATGAATATCTCCTGTTGATAAACTGTACATAAACTGTGAACTTCCATTTTCGTTCTTTTATTATGTTAACATATTTACCTATTCTTAAATTCACCCAAAGTACTGTGGTCTCAAGGAAAGCACTATGGTCATCAATACTTCACATATGTAACTTGAATTTTTAATTTCCCGCAGCAACTCTACCTGATTATTTCATGTTGTTTTGCCTTTACAGGAGACAGCCGTCCAGGTAGCATATTCCACTCACCTGTTCTCAGAGAAACACCAGCTGATTTACCTGAATGCACCAGATATGGTGAGATCATTTTCTTATGTCAGTTTTCAGGATTTGTTGTTGAGTTTTTCCCTCATTATTCCTGGTACCTATAGTCCTACTCTTCACCTTAACACCCTTTATCTGAATCTCAGATTCATATTTGTTTACTTTGACCTTGACCTTATGCAGTTGGGGTTTGACTGGTAAAAGTCATGCTCTGAGTATATAGTATGCACAATTGGTAGAGACTATTTTGTTCTGAACCTTAATATGATACTCAATGTCAATAACCATACAAATGTATGACCATGACCTCATGCAAAATGTGAACATTTGACCTTTTTAAGAATTTATAAATTACCATTTTCAGGACAGAAGGTATTAAAGACAAACTGTGCTTAAAATGTAATGTTAAGTAAATTTCATATCACTACTTAGATTTCTTGCCTATATTTACCAGGCCCACACAAAGGATCTGTTAGAACATCACATCCTGCAGATTGAGCGAGAGGATTATCCAAATACATATCGGTCAGGTACTTCTACAGCTCAGGCCAGGGCAAGAGAAGCTGATCCAAGTCGACAAGAATATGCATTAGTCATCGACGGCAAGACATTAGCGTACGCTCTGAACGAGAAGTTAGAAGACACCTTTCTTAAGTTGACACAGAAATGTACCTCAGTGGTGTGTTGCAGGTCAACACCCATACAAAAGGTAAGGCTTTTGTTAAGGAAGTGAACATAAGTGACAAGGGAGGTAACCTATGGTACCTGCAGAAGTGAAAAGTAAATATCTGATCAATAAGAAATACAATCATTAGGGCTGAACATCATGTGTAACTAAATATAGTGGAACCTCAATATTAGAACTTAGCTCTTACATGATTGATGAACATTTGTTTGATCTGGTTTTTTTGTGTGTTTGTTTAATTTAGGCTGGGTCTTGATGGTTTATAATGCACTGTATTTGAATTGATTTAGAAAGAATGACACTATTACCTTCTAGTAACAGAAATATTTACACATATATTATGTTTGTAAATTAGTACTATGAATCTGGTTTTAAGAAAATACTTTCATAAGAGAGCACCTGTCTTAACAAAATACTTGTAGAAGATATGATTGGTCAGTTAAGTTTTAAATAAAGCTGCATCTGAAAAACACCATTTTGACAGACCACATTTCTTAAGCTCAGCTGCAGAGATGGCTGTTCTTAGCAGGCTCTAGTGATTTTGTATATGTTTGACTGATTTGTATTGTCCTGTACATAAGTTCCTCTCTTTTATTGCAGGGTTCAGTGGTCAAGCTGGTGCGAGACAAGCTAGTCAAACTTACACTTGCAATAGGTAGGTTCTAAATAAAGCTTGAAGGTTTAGAGAGTTGTTTAGACAAATTGAAGACTGCATGTTTTCAAGTAAAGATAGAAGTACAGTGAACTCTCGTTACAACAGCACTCGTTTTACTGGCAAATTCGGCTACCGGCAAAAATCCATGTGGAACAAACCTGCACAATGCTATTTATGCTCGATATAACGGCATATTCGTGTTCCAGCACCGGCAGTGATTATCGGTAACAAATGTGCATTTTAACATTATGTTTTATTTGATACAACGGCAATTTACCTGAGCTGATGAGAAACCATAGTCAATTTGACCATTGTTACGTAACAGATTAATCGCTTTAACACCTTGCACTCGACAAGTGTACAGGTAGCCGGTGTTTGCTTATCAGTAGCATGAACTGGTTTGAATAAACAGTGATGAAAGAGCCCGACTTCCGGTTTTGCGGTAGGCTAATTTTACGACAATGTTAACGTTTGGGGGATTATCCTACGTTTCTGACTTTCAAATACAAATAGAATAAGCATCAGTTAGCAGGACGTCCGTTCGAAATTCCTCTAATAAACGAGAAAAAAATACGAGGTTTGTCGTTCTCGATTTTCACTACGTATCCATATTCGGGGCCAACCCAAATTTTTTACACTGATCATTTTGGAAATCATTTTCATACACATCGTAAGTAAAATTAAGAGAAAAAGAAATATCTTTGTTTACTTTTCACAAATTATGAATGACATTTCAGTTTTGAACACACAGATTTCTACTGCTATTACTATAGGTTAAAACCTACTGCCGAAAGGGTCTAACAGTAACAGTTGTTCACAGTAGACCCTACAAGTAGACGACATTCTGAAACATTANNGGCAAATTTTTGAAAAACGAACATGGCCGTTGTAAAGAGAGTTCACTGTAATAACGATGTAATCCCCACCTTTTCTTGCCCTCCTTCCAGGAAATTGGACACACATGATTTTTTTGTCTGAGTAACCCAAAAAGCAATAGCAACTTATATAGGGGCATGATTTAATTTGGTACTTAGACATTTTGTAACATTATGACATCACATTCATTAAGTCCTTTAGCAAGTGGTATACAATGTATATTCCAAAACCGAATGCTTAAAGCATTGAATTACATGGTGCCAAATGATCAAAAGCAAAGAGATCATAAAATGGAAAATAGCATTGCTCTATTAATCATACAGCCTCCACATTTGGATCTGAGTAATGTACGTGGGAAAATTTGTCTCTTAACTTGTAAAGGGCCAGTGGTATTTACCCACTTATGCTTGTTGGGGGTGGAGGGGGAAGTTATCTCCTCTATCATTTTGCAAAAGATTCAACAAATGACTGAAAAATTGCTTATTCTTATGTCAACCAGCATACAAACATATAAAGTTTGTCATTACCATCAGACTTTTATCGTTATCATTATTTTACCAGGTGACGGTGCAAATGATGTAAGCATGATACATGTAGCAGACATTGGTATCGGCATCTCAGGGCAAGAAGGCATGCAGGCTGTCATGGCGTCCGACTTTGCCATATCACGATTCATGTTTTTACAACGCTTGTTATTAGTACATGGACACTGGTGCTACTGTAGATTGGCCAGATTCTCAGCCTTCATGTTTTACAAGAGTTTGGTAAGTGTTACATCTATAGCTCACCTCACTTAGTCAGACAGAGGACCCTATGCCATCATCCTTTGTCTGTATCTACATTGATGTTAGAGAGTATTCTCTCTTGTCTATGATAGCTAGGATGACCACACTTATACATATAATATATTTGTATGAGTTAAGATGGAGTATAGTATCAGATGCCGTCCATGACCCATTTTTTCTGCTTGATTGGATATTTGAAGAAGGCATTTATATCCATATCAGAAAAATGTCTATGGAGATAAGTTTTGTAATTATTGATTACTTCATGTTTTCATGTTTTAAGGCAATTGTTCTTTTTGTCATTTCTTTCATGCAAAATTGAGCTGTTGTTCTTGAAGTGATATGATAAATATTTACGCATAATACTTATTAACACAAAAAATGATAGGTACTATAAAATGAAGAGTTGATATAGAGTCTAACCTGTCTTAGTGACCCACTTTATGAAGAGGAATCTGTCTCATGTGACCTAAATGTATGGTTCCCAAAATGGGGTTAAGATACCACCTGTGATATGTGATCCTGTTTGCTCTTTCCCTGGGATTTTCTCTAAAAACAGGTTAGACTGTTATATCCTATGTATAAAATTATGGAATATTGATTACCGTATATGATGAGATTTGTCAATTTACTTTTAAATTAGTATGAATTTAAAAAAAAAGGTAATTTTTTTGAATTAAATATTATATTGTTGTTAAAATATATCTGACATTTTGAATAGAACAATTAATCAGTTTCAAGCTTGTAATTGCTTAATGTATTATAATCGCTTCTTTGTGTTACAGCCAACTCACTTCCTGTTTCTCTCTTCACAGCTCACATATCTATGTAGAGTACATTGCTTTATAATGGGAAATATTTTAATTGTTCAAATGATTTTAATCTTTGTTTCAGATCTGAAAGTTGCATCTTCTTTCCCAAACTTTATATTTCATATCTATGATCTCTTTTGTCAAAATCATTGATTTTTTTTGCCAAGTAGCGAACGCTCAGATCATCACACTATAGCATCGCATGCCCATCTATACATAAAATTTGTCATTAGCTTGTCTGTCTGCATGTCACTTTCCCATCTCTACTTAGTTCCACAATTTACTTGGTCATCGAGTATCCATAGTAAAATACAGGGTAACATAAATTCTTGGTGATGGATTTTACTACAGCCTTCATACTGTAGCAGAACAATCAGTATTATGTCGGATATACAGGTCAATGTGACCAGCATTTGCCATCCAGTCAGACCAAATTTTGTAATTCCAAGCTTACATGATAAGACACTGGAGGCCACTGTGGCCTAGTGGTTAGTGTTTGACTTCGAATCGAGAGGTCCACAGTACGAGTCCAAGCCACAGTATGGTTGTCTGTCCCTGTCTTTTTGGATGAGACAGAAAAAAGTGAGGTCCCATGTCATAGTTGGTATTGACATGTCAAAGATCCCTCCCTGCTCTATAGCCATAAGTGCTGAGCATAGGCAAAATTTGTTGCCCATGGTGACGTCTCAATTTAAGTG
Source organism: Pinna nobilis (assembly GCA_016161895.1). Classification (NCBI taxonomy): domain Eukaryota; kingdom Metazoa; phylum Mollusca; class Bivalvia; order Pterioida; family Pinnidae; genus Pinna; species Pinna nobilis. The sequence goes on from JACSZP010000414.1 coordinate 9,797, forward strand.
AAATATTCTTGAAAAGGACATTAAACAACAATACAACCAATCAACCAATAAGATACTGTAATGTTACAAAGAGCCAACACTGACTGTTTAGTAACATGGTTCCCTACAACAGCAGGTTATTGATTCAAGTACATGTGGCCATGTGACTACTTCCTGTCCTTCAGATGGTACAGGGAATAGTTAAGGTCCCATGCCAAGGTTAGCTTTACATGGTGAAGATCTCTCACTGCATGGCATAGAGTCCTTGGTATGCTATAGGTCAAATTTTTCTTGATACCAGAATTCACTTGATGTTGCCATAACATAATTAAAATTCTATAGTATATCCAGATAACAGTACCGATAAACAGGTATACATGTAGGTTCCTAATGAGAACACTCCCACCTTCCTGTCTACTTTGCTAGCTAAACATACCTTCACAAAGAAGAATTCTACAATGGCAGAGTATCTTGAATCCTCTGTCTTCATGCAGACGCCATCATGGAATCTACATTTCAGCACTGGTGCTTGCTGATATTCTGAGCCTCACTTTACCCTAGATATTGATATGTCTAGCTGCATAACTAGAACTCCACGCATGTTTTCATGGAGGGCGCTATGGACACTACACACATACATGGCTATGATGTCATTTTAATTCTCTATTCTAGGTGTCCGTGTTCTCAATGTTCTGGTTCCAGATTTTCAGCGGCTTCTCAGGGTCATTACAATACGACAGTTTGTACACAATGCTTCTTCATGTAGTTTTTACTGCTTTGCCTCCAATCCTCAATGGCGTTCTCGATAAGGACTTGAGCGCAGAGACACTTCTCCGATTTCCACCAATTTATAAAGCAGGGATATTAGATAAGGTAACATTATGAACATGACTGTATATATTATGCATTTTGCTGTATACTTAGACTGAGAATTTGCTTTGTTTTAGGTCGTAGTCTTTACGATGTTATGGTACCAGGTTCAGAGTGGATTTACGGGCTCCCTACAATTTGACAGCTTTTTTCTTATGTTAGTTCACATCCTCTATACATCTTTGCCGAGCATTACAAACGGAATTTTTGACAAAGATATATCTGCAGAAACTTTACTTAAGTTTCCTCGTATATACAAACTTGGAATAGAGAATAAGGTAAAGCCTACTTGATGTAAACTGCATGTTAGATGGACTACTACAGGAAGCCTTCTTGATGTACTGCCTAGCAGCTTGTAGCCTCGTCTCCTCTGGTGGTTGAACACAGTCTCCATATACTCCCTTGTGAACCTGTATCAGATGTACAAACTGCATGTCATAGTAACCTAGTGTATATCATGTATAGTATTTTTAATGTTTAACAGTGGTCTTACAATTTTGGATTTTGTATATATTTTTTAACTCAAATGAAAGAAGAATTAGTGTTAGTGAAATGTTAGTAGTAGTGATTAGTGAATATTAATGGAAAATTTAATGTAAAGATTTTTTTAAGCTTATATAAAAAAAAGCAAGGTTTTAATTTTGACCAGAATATGCATTGTTTTACATGTATACTAAAACTTCATAATTTCTTCAGGGAACTTTAAGCAAGCATTTAGATAAGAATTTAATACAAGAATAATACAGAAGTAAAATTTTAGCTTGGTTAGAATAAATCTTTTCTGTCTGTAACTGGTTCCCTGACCTTTATGTCGATTCCACCTTGTGTACATCTTCATAGCAGTTTATGACTATGTTGCACAGGGTGTGTGCTTATGGCAAGGGCATCTTAATGGCAAGGGTTGCAGTCACGGGATACCCCAGCTTATATATAGAGTACGGTGGTTGGTGGGAAGAGGGACTGGTTAAAGGGTTGTTTTATTTTGTTTCTCTTACAGACAGTAAATTCAAAGGATGCTGACATCAAATAAGTTAACCAACTATAGTTCATAGAGTAGGAATGCTATCTTAGAAATGAGGAAACGGTTCAATATTTTGTCAATACATATGATACAGATGACCTTCACCTTGTTTGTGTCTAGTCACCAGTGAATGAGACACTATTCTAACAATTTTGCCTCAGCAGCTTTTTAATGTTATAAGGATTAGAGGTGTAACCACTTTCTGGCACATTTTTGCCTAACATTCTCCACTTAGAGCCAGTGATTATAGCCATTGATATGTCTTCATATCAGCAGACCCTTTCACTGTAACTGCGACCCTGTGGTTTTGGTTGGCAAAGTGATATAGATTTCCGGAAAATGACGCCAAGAAACAATCAGTCACTATAGCGATGTCTATGTTTAAGCAGGTATCATCTGTACTATTTTGCCAACCAAAATCACAGGACTGCAGTAACAGTTAAAGAGTCTATGTCTTCATTCTCATCCAGCACAACTCTCTGCATTCACCGTAAAAACAGGATTTATCTTCTCTGGTCACTTTTTCTTCCTTTTTTATTTCTTTTGAAATTTCAGAACACTATACAACTATACACTTACACATACACATTGGAAAATAGCCAGCTACAGCAAAGAGTCACAGTTAAGGGCTATAATAAGATATTTCACTACCATATGGTAGATTTCTACAATTGGGCCATAAAACACTCAAGTCTACTCTTGATAGCTACTGAGAGACAGATGCTCAGTACATGTGTTCTTGTGATGTTCAACAGTTCAGTCTCTTGGGGGTAGAAACATGAAATACATAAGTATTTGCATTGATAATAAAACTTCTTTTAGTGATACTGTACTACACATATCATTAATTCACGTACACTTATTTTCTTTCTCCCATAAATTACACAAATACAGTCAAATCTTGAAAACTCGAACCTCATTCTCTCGAAGTAAAGCTACGGTCCTGGTTTTTTCCCTTAATAAATTAAGCAAATTTAGTCTCGAATTCTCGAACACAAACTTTCGAAATTTCGTTTCTCAAATAAATTTTACCGTCAAAAGCTTAGAAAAGCTATGAAATATCATCTCAATCTTTCTAAGTGCCAGTTATTGGCAGAGATTGAATTATCACATATTTATTTAGTAATCAAAGGAAGGACAGTGTTGAATAATTCCAGAGTATTGACCAAAATGATGAGGGATGAGAACAGTATCCGGGAAAGGAAGTGAATAATAGGGTTGTGGTTGGGAAAATAGCCTTCAGCTGGAGAGATTTTGTATTTTTGAAAACTCGAAGTCTCGAAAATTCAAAGTTTATCGGCGGTCCCGAGTAATTTGAGTTATCAAGAATCAACTGTACCTATATCTGGTAACAACTTGCTATCTGTCATGATATCATAAATACACACATACAAATGTACTCACATATACGTACTCCCTGGCACACCTTCTCATATGTGTGCACACCCACCTACACACACATATATAGATGGCGGTGCTGGCAGTGCCTTGGTCTTAGTTTGCTATACTTACCATGTCATCTTAGCCTATACATGTAAACATTCTCCCTGGCACACATACACACACGTGTACACACCCACCTACACACACATTTACAGATGGCGATGCTGGCAGTGCCTTGGTGTTGGTTTGCTATACTTACCATGTCATCTTAGCCTATACATGTACAGTAATTGATGATTGGTTCTGTAGATCACAGATGGGTTGTGTTCTTGTGGCTAGTTACAATAGCTTTGTATTGTACTTTACTTGGTTGCTAGATTTATCTCCCTTGGTCTTTTCTCATGCTTTATGGTAGTAGAGTATTTTTGGTGTTCTTTTGTCAATGCTTCTTTGGTAATTATGTGTGGCACAGAACTACATATACATATATGTGTAGCATAGATAACTAAGTCATATGTTTAAGATTTCTGTTATACTAATTCATTGGTCTCAATGTTTTATTCATACATAAACTAATATCTTTAAGATGGCCATATGCGTTTTATGTATGTTATTAATTAACACTTTGTCAACTGCCTTGATTTTTCCAGAATGTGTGGTGCTTTGGTTAACAATACAATAAGCTAACAGATTTATATGTACACGTGCAATACATCATGGTACATACTAATCCCATGATAGATATTAAGTACTGTATATGTATATATTAATGTTTACTTTAATCCCAATACTGACAGAGAGGACTCTGTTTTCGGTGTTTAAGCTTCAGATCAGATACTCAGTGTGTTTGATTGATGTTTATAGCACACTCAACAATCTTTCAGTCATATGGTAGCAGCCTGTTTTTACTCATGGAGGAGAGAACCTGGTTAGAATTATACTCATGGAAAGACCATCGGCCTTCCATGTATAAACTGGTTTCTGACATAATTTCCTTTGCTGATTAGAGGTGAGGGTCTAAATAATTTAAACCGCAATGCTCTAATCATTTGGCCACAGAGGCTCCAGTTATTCTCTATCCAGGAAAACTACTTTCATTTAAGTACTTTTGCCATCTACAGGCCAGTGAAGCCCTCAGTATCATTTTGTTTATCAGTCCTCTCTCTTTCACACATTTTGTCTTGTGAATGTTGAACTTTGTGTATAGAACAGCAACTATACTAGGTAAAATGATGCCATGTGACACCATACTACAAAACCAAAAGTGGTGAATGCAATTTGAAGGTCATTATGCCCAAAGTGTGCTATACATTTAACATTTTATTTAATTGTTTTTATGAAATCTCTTATTTTAAGACAGGGCAGAAATTCGCAAATGTTAAGTTCTTGTTCCCCTCATCCAAGATTTATTGTTCTTTGATTTACATATGTAAATGCTTGAAATTATCTTATGTATTTGTGAAGTATTTCCTGCCTTTTGGTGGTTAAGTGTATTGACATTGTATTTGTAACATTTTGTCGGCACAGGAACAGATAATGTTTTTGTACTCAATGTGCTAGGTGTAATTTATTTCTTTGTTGTATCTGTACTGTCAGTACTTTGCCCTAATTGCTCACAGTTTTCATTATCATCAAGTAACCATGCTGTGTCAGTGATATCTCTATTGTAAAGGATTCATACAATTAACATCAGTTTGTTGTCAGAGTCATTTATTCTTGGGTCAAGTTTT
>JACSZP010000415.1:0-20133 GCA_016161895.1 Pinna nobilis
TTACAAGATAATGAAAAAGTGTGTTGACAATTTACAGACGCGAACGTACTAACATTGACAGTTTTCTTCTTAAATATTTTCGCAAGAAAATAAAATATTTTCAGCATTAATACTTCATTTCTACCTTGCACAACGAAGTAATGAGACCTAGTTTGTATCCATAACGGTACATTCCAATTGTATGATCAACAATATTTGACCAAGTCTGAGCCCGTGAGCGTTTGTTTTTGGACGTGGGAAAAACTCGGGACTAACGAAGTAGAAAATGATCTCTGATTTCCCCATTGTTTGTGGATCTTTTTGAATTAGTAAATCCTTCCGTTTAATTCCTTGTGTAAATATTACCAATCTAATTATCTACCGGTCTTCGCAAACTTTTAATACTAGTAATTTTCTCCCAACAAAAGAAAACGTCGAAAAACTTAGGACTTCTACTTTTGTAGCAAATGACCAGGTGCCACTCGACAAACGGGAGTTGATTGCCGTATATAACATTCAGGGTGGGATATATGGGATATTTAAGCCTACTCGATGACATTCAATTTATATTTTCTTAATTAAGAAAACTTATGATTTTGAATCTATCGTAATTTCAATTTGCTTTCATGTCTTTCTATTCTACATTTCCATTTGCTACTTCATATTCTGCTATAAAATTGAGCACACAACTGCATATCTAATTTGGAATAAAGCCAATGACTCATTTTTATGAATGTATTGACAGATATGAAATAGAGCAAAGATTAGAAATTTTGTGAGAAAAATAGAAGTAAAGTGTATATAATTGTTAGATTTGTGTGTGAAAAAGCAAGCTTATTTACAATCGGTACATATACATTCTGTATGCACTGAATTTGCATATATTCTTATGTAACAATATATTTATTTCTATGTTGACACGAAACAGATTTGCTTTTGAAAATTTTGAATGGGTAGTATTTCTTTGTTGACAAATATGAGTCTAAGTATCGAATACAAAATGAGATACAGAGTTCTGGGAGAAAAAGTTTGCTTGTAATCACGTTTTTCCAGCAATTTTCCAGCATAACCATGCATGTCAGTTAACTAGAGCAGTAGAAACGATTCGGTTTACATTCGTACACATATATTCATATATTTCAAGTTAGGAAAATATTCACGAGAAAACAACATTGTAAATCATTTTGGCTACATATGTCTTTAGAATCAAACTTTTTAAATATCTGCATGTGAAGACAATTTCTGCTGTTATGTGATGTTTTATTTTTTTTTTCAATCTAACCATATTGGGATAAATACAAACATTAATAAAAGACAAAGGTATGTTTTGAATTTTTGTTTTTACATATATTCACCCCAGCCGAATGAATTTCAAAAATTAAAACATGACAGTTAGTTGAAAAACATATTATACAATATATCGAAAATTCAGTTCTTAACCCGAAAAAGAGAGAAAAAACTTATTGAGATTGTATCTAGTAGGGTCGGATGTGTTATATACTTCTCTGTAGCTAGAGTGCAGAAAATACTACATTTGGCAAAAAAAAAAAATGTTTTCAGAGTAACAGAATTCAATCTAAAATTTCACTTCAACTTTTTGAAAAGTCCTAGACACAACAACACACATGTTTCGATGGTTACTTGTGCAATAAATAGGGAAAACTTAACGTCATTTACGACCCGAAAAAAAAAACTGATAGTACATGTACATTTGGAGTAGTTTTGACTTGCCTTTTAACAGGCCCTTTATACTTATCAAATAGAAAAAAAAAATTCTAAAGTAAAGAAAACTATAATATTAGCTAAGGATGAAAAACCAAAACTAACATTTTTTCATAAAACAAACCCATAAAATATATACAATCGCCATACAACCATGCATGATAAAGACCAGAATCGTAAATATTGGCTCACTTTCCCTCAAATATTTAGTTTATTCTTAATAATTTGAAAGAGTTTGTTTCTAGTACCAGTTTATGTAAGATACTATTTTGTTGTTTGAAAACTACCCACTAATCTCAAAGTTATTTCAACTGTTTGGTCGCGCGGAAAAGAGCCGAACCAGGGGTTCGATTTGCAAGATTCAAACAGATTTTAATCCATTTCACTGTTTTGTTAGATTTATACATATTCATTGAGAAAACTGATTTTCTATATGTCGTTAAATTGATCGTTGAAATCTCTCGTGAAAATATTATTCTATGCATTAAAACAGTCTTGTCCAAACCCATTAGCATTGGGACCAGCCATATTTATGTCGAAGTATCAACACATATAAAATCGAACCCGTAATGGAAACAGAATCAACATAGCTAAATAGTGTATTATGAATCCGGCTTTTTTGTTATCGTGTTGACATTATGTCTTCTTTTGTAAATGAATACGTGCTTAATTTTGCAATAAAATCGATTACTGCCGAAGTGCGGTATTTTGTAACAATTTTGACATATTCAATTATGAATTCTGATCGTTTATTTCACGTGGTCCACAGAAACTTTCATGAAAAACATACAATACATGTGACAGACAGGGTTTAGGCTAGAAGTATGCAATTGCAACATGATAGAATTTCTATGTTTGACTAAACCGAGACAAAAGAAATATCCAGCTTTTACATCTGCCGTCACGATTACATGCTTTATTATTCGCTGTTCTAATGTGAGGATTAATAATGTGTTGGGGTTTTTTGTTTTTTTTTTTTGGGGGGGTTGTTTGTTTTTGTTTTTTGTTTTTTTTAATATCTTAGATTTTCCTCAGATATGATGGAAATTGTCTAGTATTATGTAGTCACCAGGGCAACGCACCATAAAACGTTTTCAGTCCGAAATTTTTTTGACAACAGTGAATATTGAATTCTGGTTGGCTGAGTACCTGCAGTTGAGAACATTCTTGTGCCCCGTCCTGATTATGTTGTTATTTTTTTTCGATCATTTCTAGCTATTGGGGTGTAGGTACTATCACGCTGACTTGAATTTCTTGAAAATATTCTATGGGCGAGATTTTCCAATCTGATGGGACCGAGACTCTAAATTTAAAATTGTATTGCGAATTAAGAGGAAAACTGGAATTTTTCATGGTAGTGACATGCGATTGTGATAAGAAAATATCAAAATTTTAAATAAAAATAGGGAGTCTTCCTATTTATTGGGGGGGGGGGGGTACATGGTAAGTATACAGTCATGGGACATAAATATTCGTCACTTACATTATTTTCTTCTTTTTTTATATAAAACCAACAATTTTTAAATGCCCACAAAATCTCATAATTTGAGCAAATCTTTTTATTTATTTTTTTTCATGAAAAAAAAATAGAATTTCATATTTTGTAGCTTTCTGAAAATTAGATATACACTTTGTTAATTCTGAGAAAATAATGATTTTGAGGAGGATAAATCTTTTTTGGAGAAAATTTTGTCATGTTCCATAAGACTTTCAGAACAATGAGGGAACTAAAATAATTCATCTACAAGAAAAGGGGTGTCATTAAGTTACTAAACACGAGAATAAAAAAATGAAATTATTTCATAAATAAGGAACTATCCTGCTTTAAATCAGTAAATATTTATCGAAGTCTGATATGATCTGTGGATTTTACAAGCGTGTAAAAATTGTTGATTTTATATAAATAAAGAAGGAAATATCATAGGTGAAGAATATTTATGTTCCATGACTACATTTGGGTTTGACATATGACTACAGAAGCGTGTGACCAGTCAACAGAGGGGGGGGTTCCTTATTTTTCCGTGACACCTGTACCTACCTCTGAATTGTCAAAGAATTGGATTCTGTCCGATATTCGCCAATGCATATTGCATCATGGGTAATTTATAAGTCAGTATATATCTGTCTATGAAAATGATTATATTCATCAGGAAATCTACGTTCTACAACTAATCTGTATCGTGATATATATTTTACAGTAATTTCAAATAAATATGGTATATTTTTGATAGTTAAAGAAAATTGTTGACATTCAACTAAATTGTATAGTGATAATATATCATAGCAAAGTAATATACCAAACTTATCAAAGAGGATTGGAAAGATATGGAAATCATCATCAATGCATACACCAAGTGTACTAGGTAGATGGTACTTTACTTATCCATGTAGGGACCTCCGTGGCCGAGTGCTTAGCGTGTTCGACTTCGAGCCGAGGGGCCCGGGGTTCGATTCCCGCAGGCGCCACTCCGCGGTTGGCCGTCCCTGTCTTTCGGATGAGACAGTAAAAACCGAGGTCCCGTGTCACAGTAGGTGTTGGCACGTTAAAGAACCCTCCCTGCTCTATGGCCAACAGTGCCAAGCATAGGCAAAATGTGTCGCCCTTCACCGGCAATCGGTGACGTCTCCATATGAGTGAAATATTCTTGAGTGGGACGTTAAACAACTAAGCAACAACAACTCATCCATGTATGTATTCATCTAGTTTTAAAATGTGTACATGTATTGTATGCTTGCGTTTCCGAATGACTTTCACCTATCTTTCTATTATCAGCAGTTGTATTTTAGATATCAGAATACTTCACAATCGTACATTCCCTTTCGATACACAACCATCACTCAGTTAGCTAAATACATGTAAAATATTTGCAATGATTATGACCGTAAAACCAATTAAACATATATGTATGAAGCATTTTATTTGTGTACACCTAGCACAAAGGAGCGTACATGTGCTAGATTCAGTATTGAATTTTAATCTAGGCATTCATGGGCTATTCTTGAGTATTTGCCATTCTGATATATCCAGTAAAGTGTTGACACTAGGGGAATTAAAATCTTCAATTTTAACATTCAGTTAGTTTTTAATTTGACTATTATGTGTTCGGACCTTGCCAGCGCACCTGGTCATGGGAATGGGTCATACCATATTACGAAAGACATAATTCACCATTGTGAGTGACGCACCGCAATAATTTCGAGTATATACTCATCAGTCAAAGAGTAAAATTTAAACTGTAATAAAATGTCCGAAGTTTTTCTCTCCCTATTTACATTTTGTACACTTATATAAATAATGAGCATTTTAGTTCTTTGAACAATTATATTTGTGATTAATGGCTTAAATATTTTGGTACTGACCAGAATCGATAACAAATGTATATTTGCTGTCACACTTCATAACAGTTCTTAGGATAGAAATGGTCAACGTTTACCAAGTCCCCGGACAAAGCCTGGCCAAATAATGACCACAGGAGTGTGTTTGAGTTTAGGATTTCTGGACCGTTGTTGTTGAACGGAAAGATGAGATGACCAGATGTAGCAATTCATGGTCAATATTAGTTAAGGGTCCACGTGTTCAGGTAGCAATCTGTTTGTATATCTCTATTGGAATGTGGATTACCTTTTCCAAGGATACACATTCTCCCCAGCTGTACTTCCTGTCTAAAAATAGAAACAATGCTACCATATTTATCCGATTATTGTCCTAAATTCTGAAGTGGAATGTCACTTATATCCGGTGCTTGAGAATGGTGGTGGATTTTTGTAACTTTTCTCCAATGGAATGTGGATTACCAGTTCCAAGGATACACATTATCTCCACCTGTAATTCCTGTATAAAAATAGAAACAATGCTGTCATTAGTATCCAATTATTGTCCTAAAATTTTGAAGTGGAATGTCACCTACATCCGGTGCTAGAGGATAATGGTGATTTTTGTTACTTTTGATATCAAGGATAAAGGAAACACAATTACCCACCGACCTATATTGTCATTAATAATTAATTGATGATGTAACATAGTTAAATAAAATGACATTAGTTTTAATAATTATATATACATGTAATCAATTTGACAACTGAATTCAAAAATTGTATTTTACTTTAACAACTTACAATATATTATAACCAGAAAGTTGAAGATGCCAATTAAGGACCGGAGTCATTCAAAAGTCGAACGAACGGCCGTTGAACAAAATTGCTAAAACAAAAAGATACATTGCTGCAAACACTTGTTGTCGTTGCTGTATTGTTGTTCGTCTCACTCAAGAATATTTCACTCATATGGAGACGTCACCGTATGCTGGTGAAGGGCTACAAATTTTGCCTATGCTCGGCACTGCTGGCTGTATAGTAGAGGAGGGAGGGTTCTTTAACGTGCCAACACCTACTGTGACACGGGACCTCAATTTTTACTGTCTCATCTGAAAGCCGACAGGGACGACTAACGGCAGCGCGAATTCGAACCCCGGACGCTTCAATTCGAAGTCGAACATGTTAACCACTCGGTCACGGCGGCTCCTTTGCAAACAGTTATCCACATAACAACATGTAAAACTGAAAAGAAAAGAAAAACAATACGAATCCCACAAAAAATAAGGGGAAGAGTCCAGGTGATCCGGAAGGGTAAGCGACTCCTGCTCCACGCGCGAAACTAGTCGTGTCAACTATGTTTCCAATGCTGGAGTTGGCGTAAGTTAACAATAGCTGACATGAGAAAAAAAGGACAGAAATAGGCCTTGGGTACGACAAGGGGGCGTATACCTTATCATGTTTTTCAAATATATCATGTAAAATAAAGTTTCAGTTTCGTGGCATTTTTTATTCTACAGATTCTTCAGTCGTTTTGTGTGGAAAGAATGTCTTGTTTGTTATTACTTTCACGACTTTCTTTTTTGCATCTCTTCATCTAAATTTATTAGCTCTGACACTTCATGTATGTGTCGAACAAACAGACGCATGGTTTATCAAAATTAAATTTCAGTACAGACATCATTATTTTCGAGAATCGGCTGAAATAATTGGGGAAAAATTAAATCAAATTTAAAAAAAAACAAGGCTCTATTAAATCAGTTCAACTTTATCAAATAAACCCTTGGCAGCATGAATAAGATGAAGAAAACAAACCAACAATTCTTATCAGCTAAAGTGCAATGTAGGTCGATATTCTGTCTCCGCATTTTTATGTCCCTAAAAACAAAGTTTTGGGGCATATAGCTTTTTCTCTGTCCGTCTGTCTGTTAGTCTGTCCGCAAACATTTTAACATCGTCAATAACTTCTGATTGGTTATTAATAGGGCTTTAATTTCATATCTCACATGTGTATTTCTTGTGATAAGACCTTTCTGTTGGTACCATTTTGTTTTACCTCGTGACCTTGACCTTGGGCTTTTACCTAATTTTGAAAAACATTTCAGTACTATTACTGCGGTATTCTTAACGGCTGTTATCTTGGACATTAGTGTTTCTTGTTTTCTTCTTCTTCTTTTACAATTATAAAATTTATGTCAGCACAAATTTGATATAGTTATCTTTGAATATTTAGGAGATAATAATGCCAATGCTGGCAATGCTTGAAGTGGAATTCATGTATTCTAACAGGTTTTAATAGAAAATGAATATGTTTTACAAAGATTGGTTGGTTGTTTTCTTGATGAACGCTACACTCAAGAAATTTTCACTTTTTCTGAAACGTCACCATAATATATTATGCCGGTGAAGAGCGATAAATTTGAAAAATGCTCGGCACTTTGTGACAGACGGGAGCAGGGGAGATACGTGACAACACTGGCCTACTGTGAAAAGGGATCTTGGATTTCACTGTCACTGGATTCATCCGAAGGACAGGAACAGTGAACCGCAGCGAGGAGCAGATTCGAACCCATGAACTTACGATCGACAGGAGACTCCTGTTGTGCGAGAAAAATGATATTGTTTCTCCTATTATTGAACGCCATAAGTACTATTCATTGTAAGATGTGGGCAAGCCAACTTATTTTGTTTTCGGCTTGACTGAGAAGGGGTGCCAGCCTCCCCCTCGAAATGAATTTGCGTTAGCAAGCTTGTTCTTTGTTGATTACGATATACATTTATGTTGCAGTTTATTAACGTTCCTAAGGGATTTATGAAGTTCCAATAAAGTCTTGTAGACTTTCGCTTATGTCCAAAATCTCGTCTTTAGTGCGGGGACACTTGATCTTCCTTCTGTGACCAGCTTATTCACATTTACGTTTTTGAATAAAACACTTAAAACTATCGAGGAATCAAGTAAAATGAATGTCGGGTTACCCTCAAAGATTTTTTTTTCACGGTGAACGACTTTTTAAGCCAGTATAGTGTTGATTAAACTTATAACGAATTCTAAACCTATTACCAGATAAGATATACATGTATTTTACGTAACAAATATTTTAGAAGATAATGCGTCATTTTTATCCCAAGAGTTGTCCAACTTGCCGCCTATAAGTTTTTACAGTACAGACCTTTATTATTTCGTAAATAGATTTAGCTGTACTTCAAAAATACCGATTTCCAAAACCGAAAGCGTAGACGGAATATCTTAGACTCCAAATCCGGATTGGAGGTAAGCGTAATAGAGTCTCAACGTGAGATAATTAAATTTAATTAGATTAGTAATGACTTAATCACCTCCAGGGTGCTAAAAGTCAGGCGCTACCTTTGAAGTGGAGTACTTTTACGGTAAAGATAATCTATCCATTACGAGTTTTAATTAATGCAATTATAAATGACCAGGAAATTACGGAATTTTAATCGATTAAGTGGAATGTATGTTTAAATTCCAGGTATTTATGAAAATCAAGGGCGGATCATGGTTTTTCTATTTATTAGAGAAAGAAATTTTAAATACCGGATAACTCAGGAATAATCCGTTTCACTCAATTTTCCTTGATTCTAGGTAAATTGTTTTTTTTTGTTTTTTGTTTTTTGTTTTGTTTATGATATTAAGTTCACGACGAATAGTGTGTAAATAGACGCAAAGAAAAATTGCAGTTGTCGGTATCCCTTTACAAATATATCATAAATGCATGCATGCTTATTGGAAAATTTGTAATTTTGACAGTTGAGAATAAGGGATGAATATTCGTTGTATAATAGAAGGTAAAAGGGAGTGTCCGTGTTAGCAATAACGATCCTTAATGCGCGCATCTAGAGAGAAGTGTCGGGATCCGCCCCCGGGAACTGAAAAGTATTTAGCATATTTTTATATAAACATTGGTAAATGCTCATTTGCGATTGTTGATTTTTTTTTTTGGCCAAAAACTCGAACCCCTACCCCTGGAAAAATATCTTGGATCCACGCAAACACTTATTGTCATTTTTAATGAGGTACAATCGAAAGTTGTTTATAATATAATTTATATATCATCTAAACATGAATAAAAATAAATCGGCCGTACGCGTCTGTTGTAAATTTGTTTAACGTACCTTACAAGAATCATTCAAATATATGGTTGGGCCTCCGTGGCCGAGTGGTTAACGTGTTCAATTCGAGCCGAGGGGTCCGGGGTTCGATTCCCGCAGCGCCACTCCGCGGTTGGCCGTCCCTGTCTTTCGGATGAGACAGTAAAACCCGAGGTCCCGTGTCACAGTAGGTGTTGGCACGTTAAAGAACCCTCCCTGCTGACGTCTCCATATGAGTGAAATATTCTTGAGTGGGACGTTAAACAAAAACACAACAACAACAACACAACAGGATGTTGAGCAGTGAGGGTTCTTTAACGTGTCGACTAACACTTAAACACGGTACCTCGGTTTTCCTTCTTTTTCTCCTTCACTTCTTTAAGGCGTTTTTAATACTTACAAATGTGAACCTCGGGTTTTACTTCTTCATCAGAAGGACATGGAAAAAAAACCAAACAAACCAAAAAACAAATAGTCGTCCACAAAGTGTCCAACTCATGACTTCACAATCCGAAGGCGAGCACCCTCCCAAGGGTATTACTTAGAAAAAGGCTTGATTATTCTGAGTTTCACTTAAATTATTCTCGGAAGTGTAAACATTTGTGGTAACTTCACGATGTTAAAAACTACTGTTGATATTCAACGGAGAGAGAGAGAGAGAGAGAGAAAGAGAGAGAGAGAGAGAGAGAGAGATTAATTTTCTTGTAAGAAAGCAGCGTAACCTCGCATCCATCTGCTAAAAGCGTGAAGTGGATTAAATTCCATGTTTCACATTGTCAAATTCGTCGCACGCTCAGTGGTTTGGCCGCAGGGCTACTACCGTTCTTTTATCGCTATCTATCTGAGATAGATAATTGATTCTTTTTAAAATCTGCCAAGTTTACATAATTGGTTTGATGATATCACAAAAATTAACTTGTAAGTCATAATCCCTTTCGTCAACTGTCATTACGAGTAATTGATGGTTACCTTGACATCTTGTTATAAGGAATTTGACATTTTGGGAAACTGGAGAAAAAGACAAGAATCGAGAGGATTGACATCTTACTGAATAAGATCTATCAAAATAAGAAAGTGTCTTAGTTTTGGTCTGTGCTACCCGCTTATTAAACTGGCACTTATTGAATTATTTTGTAATTGAATTAAACTGAATAAAAACATGATACAGAATTATGGAATGAATTAAGATATATATTTAAAAAAATGAATGAATATTGAGAAAAATGAAAGAAATAAAGGAAAAAAATTCACGTTGAATAAATAAATAAATAAATAAATAAAAAAAAAAAAAATAAATAAATGAGCGAGTGTGTGAATGAACGTCTTAATGAATGAATGAATGAATATAAGTGCGAAAAGAGAGTTCCTATTAGGCAAATAAAGTAATTTTCAATTGTACTTTATAACATTTCGTTGGAATTTTATTTTATATGAAAGTGTGAAAAGCTTCTTGAACCAAACCTACTTCCCTGCATTTGCTAGAAATTTGTAATTTTGATAATCTGAAGTGATGTAGTGATAAGTACAAAATAAACAAGAAAAACAAGATTAGTGTTTTTGTAATGGGATTCAAGTAAAAAACCAACATATTCATTGGATATATAAATATTTACTAACACCTGTAGTCCCTACTCGTATTATTAAGCCTCCCTTTTTTCTTTTCCTCCACGTAATTCTATTTCGAAAAGAGGGCGGCTACTTTCAAAGAAAGACTACTACGTAACAGTATTAGTACTCGCAAAGGGATCTTCTTGGAGGGGATATTGAGGAGATTAGCATAATTATGTTTGTTTATGTTACTGATTACTACGGGTACTTCATTTTGATTCTCGGCGTGTAATTTCTTGTTCGGTATAAGACTTTCGATCGCTCAATCTACCAAAAGAAATTTGAAGAATACTTATACGTCCGTGAAATGACGAAACTCTCAATATTTTTAGTTAGTACTAAGGCCTATATTTATTTTGTAAAATTTAAATATACATCAATTTATACATAACAAAACAAAACCGAACTATCTCACTTTTCCCCTTCTTTATTTTAAAAATTTGCCTTGCTTTTTTACAACAATATTTTGTACAAAAATCATAGATGAATATTTACAAAATATAAGACATAAATGCCTCTTTGTTGAGATGTATCCACTATTTTCAATACAAGTTTAAGAAAATATGATAATCAACCAATTTAATAAATTTTATTGATTTAGAAAATATTTACATCAGTTCCATTCATCTATGAAAGAAAACCGGCCTAGTAATGGTAGATAAATTATAAATAGTAAAGTATTACCAAAAATAAATTGATAAATGATTAAATAGATGAAAAAGAAAAAGTTGGATAAATAAATAAATAAATAAATAAATAAATAAATAAATAAATAAATAAATAAATAAATAAATAAATAAATAAATAAATAAATAAATAAATAAAATCTAATTCTTGATCTTGTTTAGTGAATAGCCTCAGGCAGAAACCGTTTGTTTTTTCTTTTTTTGGGGGGGGGGCTGAAATCCCCATTAATTTGGTATTTTATTATTGAAGTATTAATTCGGATTTCTGTTGTAGTCTGTACAAGTCAAAACAGAAAACTTTTTCTCTATCCTGCGATATGAATTCCTATCTGATGATTTTGCATTTTAGCCGGAATTTTACGTTGTTCTACATGTGACAATGAAAATATTCATCTGTGACATCGTGATTTTCCAAAGCATAAAATTGGAGGAATTACAGTTGAAAATAATTAATCTAGTAAAAATGAACATTTCACTACTCAGTGGCATCTATTCCTCTTTCACCGTTGAAGTTTTCTATGCACTGACTACATGAATATTGGCGTGTTCGACTTCGAATCGGAGGGTCCGGGGTTCGAATCCGCGTAGCGCCACTCCGCGGTTGGCCGTCCCTGTCTTTCGGATGAGACAGTAAAAACCGATGTCCCGTGTCACAGTAGAGGTGTTGGCACGTTAAAGAAGCCTCCCTGCTCTACGGCCATAAGTGCCGAACATAGGCAAAATTTGTCGCCCTTCACCGGCACACTGTGACGTCTCCATATGAGTGAAATATTCTTGAGCGGGACGTTAAACAATACAACAACAACATGAATATTGTCCTCTACTAGAATGGTACAGTGAAATTGAAATGAATGTGAACAAGGGGATTATTTGCCTCCCTCATTCTTAACTGTTGTCTTGATTAATATATTGCGAGTACACAAATTTATGTCGCGTTTTCCGGCATTTGGTTTAGCAGCAATACAACAACAAAAATCAGCCACTCAAATTTCACATCAGTTGTGAATTTGGCACTACAAAATGAACTTGTTAATTTCGCTGAAATTATGTACATAGGAAGATGCTCAGAATAGCAACGAAAAGACATACACTGAACATGTGTGCGTATCTAAACTTTCTAAACTGAATTTCTTAAAATCAAGAACTGCTGGTGAGAATACACACGTATACATGTAGGTTTTCTTGCGCGAGCAGAACTTCAGTTGTTGTTGTTTCTGAATTTTTGACAAAGTACTGCAAATCTGAAACACGCACTTTCAAAACCGTACATGTCAATGATAATGAATCTTCGAAGAATACTCAAGATTGACATTCATATAATAGGAATAGACCTTACACATCTGTATGTACAAGTTTAATGTAAAACACTATACCAACATCGCACAACACAACTCACGGAAAACAATATTTTCTCTGTAAGATATACAACAAGTATTAAATTAGAGGGACTGTAAGATAAATGATCATAAAAACAAATCAGATATAATCATGTATTAGTTATTTTAACAATTAAATATTGATATATCAACAGCCGTAAATTACAAAAATAATATTCTTTGGAGAAAAACAATAATGGACAACATAAAACACTATCAAAGCATATCCCGTGAGTGGGTAATTATATTTTGTATTTCATTTGATTACTTTGGTGTAGTTATAAGGTTTCTGTATACAGATTTAGACAAATATTCAACAGAAAGAGTAATATTTGCAGAAAACATTTTCTTATTCTTGGTAGAGATATTAAAGGCCACCATTTCTTTTCCCTCGTTGTGTACACAATTTTCCATCAAACAGGAAAAAAAAAGTTTAGTGGGTGGGATCAAATTTCATGAACTCTTTGATAAACAAATTACCTGGTGGTCAGTGGGCCGGGCTAGATGGTAAACTTATGCCTGTTGGCAAACTTATGTTTTATTGACTAATTGTTGACCGTTAATCGCCATTCAAAGAAACCTTTAACGGTCGATTAATTTTAACAATGCGTCTCCGGACACTCGGATTGACCAATCAGAAGACAGCATTGGGAGTGAAGTTTTTACAATAAATCCGAGAAACACAAACATTTTTGTCACGATCGCTGTTGGACTCCGCTGTATAAACATTAAGAGGCACAACAAACAGTTTAAGAAAGTTCGACTCCTACTGTTTCTGAGCTGAAATAAGCAAACTGAGGAACTTTACCGAAAGTGAGCAGGGAATAAAATGATTATGGATGCTAATGGCGTTATTCCAAGTCACGAAGACTACAACAAAAACGACAAGTCGTCCTGTATGATGGCAAACGCACACATGATGCAGAATCCGGTACCAAACATGTATGACGGGATGTCCCCTCACAACTTGAACGAGGAGGATCAGGCAAACATGAACGTGAATAAGAACCCTAGCAACTATATCAACAAAGATCTGGACGACTCGGATCCCCAGGATGAGGCACATTCTCCAGGATCGGATCTTGGACATCTAGAAGATTTGGACAATTTCTCCGGAACCTCTACACTTTCGCAACAGAAGCGCCGTTTTGCCGATGTCAAACCTCCATATTCGTACATCGCGCTAATCACCATGTCAATAGAAAGCTCAAACACCGGGATGATGACATTGAACGAAATCTACGCATTTATTATGAACAGATTCCCGTATTTTAAGGAAAACCAGCAGAGATGGCAAAATTCAATTCGTCATAATTTGTCTCTGAATGACTGTTTTGTGAAAATTCCTCGCGCTCCGGGACGCCCGGGAAAAGGAAACTATTGGGCGCTCCATCCTGCTTGTGGAGATATGTTTGGAAATGGCAGCTTCTTGCGAAGAGCAAAACGCTTCAAGTTACCAAAGCAAAAGAGAGAAGACCACGCGCACGTACAGCATGTGAATTCTTACGGACATTTCAGTTTATACGGACCACCCTCTGGATACAAACCGTACCCATCCTTAAATCCATTGGCACTATCTTCCTTTTCTCAAGGGCTACCGCAACCACAACAATATGGACTGACGTCAAAACCGGATGGCTGGAACTCGTCTACACCTAGCGGGTACTCCCCATATTACAATACAGGGAGCATGAATATGAACACTTCTCTTGGCACATCACTATCATCATCATTAGGAGGCTCGTATCTTTCCGGATCTCAGGTACCGTCCGTCCCACCATCAAATGGTCCGTTGTCTAGTTACTCATCTCTACCTCCGCCCTCATCTTACTGCAGTTCGCAGTATGCCGGATTACAACGGATGCAAACGGCGCAGTAGTGATATTGACTTTTATTTGACTTTATAATTGTGATATTTTGCTTTTCGATTCTCAAAAATTTCTTTTAAAATTCTCCGAATTTGAGGTAAGAGTATTGGTTTCAGTTTAAAACATATCATAGAGAGGTTATGTAGTTCATATAAATATGTACACATGACAAACCCTCAAATATTTCTGTAATGTTTGCTTATTCTTCATAAGAATCTAAAAAGAAACTTTTTCCTAAATAAAATTTGAATGGAAGATTTAAAAGTTTTAGGACGAATATTATCAAGTTTTCATTTATTCATAATACATTCTTCTTCTTGAATATATAAAACTTCTTAAATGAGTATGTTGGAGCTAGTGCTAAATTGTCGATATCTTTTGGTTTTTTTTTGTAATTTTTTTTGTATATTTGTTAATTAACCTTAATGAAAGGATATCTGTGCATATCTACGCATTCATTTGTACATAAGACTGTAAAATTTATTGTGACGTATTTTCGTTTTTATTTGTGTATTACCAAAGACTTTAGACAATATTTTTGCGATTCGTAGAATCATTGCTACGTGAACGTGAAGATTTCTATTTTTATTTAAATGTGTATATTTGTGAATGTTTGTTAATATTTGTTGGTGGAATTTACTGAATGAGTGATGAATTTGAATGTGAATTTTTGATTGTAGAATGGATGGCATTAAAAACTGAAATTGAACTTGATGTCAAACGTATTTCACGAATACATCATGACAAATAATTTATTAGTGCAATAACAATAAAACAATGAAACTTATATCTTATTATATTTGTGTTGTCTATTATTTGTACTGTGATTATTTCAGTGCATTGTAACTGAAACCCGAGTTCCGAGTCTATCTGGATTATCGTTGACAGTCCGTAGCTATATGCGCCACGAGCGATTTGTTCCACATTCGCAGTTCCGATGCATGCATAAATTATTGTCCTTTCTGATATATCTTTTTTTTAACAAATAAAATATTCAACATGACTGTTGAATATTTGATTTGTTGAAATAAGATATTTCAGAAAGGACATTATGGAAATGGCAGTGAAATTGAATCTTGTCCTTCTTTTGATGTCGTTGAAATCAAATGGCAAATGAAACCGATTAAAAAATATTTTTTATTTGCTTGGTCTCTTGTGATATGCGTTTCATGCATTGAATTACTACCCTGGTACTTTTTACGGGACAAATAAAATATTACTAATAACGTAAACTATCCCATATCGGAATTGCTATTGTTGAACAATTGGAACATTTTTTCGTGTAGGTTATCTTCTAATCGAGAAGCAAAACGGCATTCTGAATGAACTCGTAACTCGACCATTATTTTTTCCTTGTTGACTAAGTCTGTGATTTATAGTGTGCAGTTATCTACCATTTTACGTACAGTGAATACGGGATATACACACTTCACCATGGAATTACTGATACAAAAACACATTTGTTTATTTCTACCTGTGTTCCGTCATATGACATACTGGACACAGATATATAAATTTTGAAAAATGTGTATTATATACATGTACTAATGAAATAAATAAAAAAAATATCACCATATGATAAATTCATAGACTGTTAACGAGCTTATCTGAACACACACACATTTATGCACGTAAACTATCCCAAATCGGAATTGTTATTGTGGAACAATTGGAACAATTTCTTGTGTAGGTATATATATATATATATAAATATTTCAAAGTTGTAAACACCACATCACTCACATGCAGTGGTGTTTTTTTTTTCTTATATAAAAGTCTGTACATTGTAATATTTGACGTTATATATATATCGCCATGAGTTAAATTCATAAGCTGAAGATACAGGCGTGCTATTTCAAGGTTATCACGGTGTTTTAAATGACTCATCTCAACTTATCCACAAATTGAAAATTACATAATGTGTTATTTGCACAGTGACAAACAGAAAATAGAGAGATAATCCGGTCCTCTTGAAATCCCATGGAAACTTCGAGTATGTATTGTATTTTTGAATTACCCTTTAAAAAGACGTCGGTTGCGTGAAAATTCTACTACATGTTCTAGTACATGTATTTCATTCTAGGTTTCGGGTAGCTTGTTCTATAAAAGCTGCTTTTAATTTCTTAGTTTTTTTCCGGTTTCTAGAATTTGAAGAGTTCCGGAAAATGTTTTTAATTAGTAAAGAGTTTGTTTAGCGACCAGTTCATGGATACACTTTCTTCTTGAAAAAATATCAATTTTCTAGCAATAAGGGAAACGATGTTAAAATAATATTTGAATAATTTTGTTGAACAAATAATGTAAAACTACACGACTATTTGTCTAGATTAGCGTCTGATTCAAATATAACACTTAGGGGTCTACAGGTGTCAAATTGTTTAAAAGTTATTTGCTCATGTTATTATAGAAGACGGGGATGTCATGTCAGCACAATCGAGAACGTTTGTTGGTAAATGATCTCGTAAACAATACTCCTTAGCGAACAGTGCTTAACAGGTGTTTATACCAATACTGCACGGTGAGGAATTTGTACCTCAAATAACATGCCAGTCCTCAATGAGGAATGTATTTGTATACAGTGTAAACTACAGAACAAATATAATTAATGATACCATTCCCGAGTTATTCAAAATATAAAGTTAGCAATAGGAAAGTCATTATAACTTTAGGAATTTATTTGAAATGTTAAATATTCCTCATTGAATGATCTTTGTTTCTAATACCAGTTTTGAAACTTACTCTGTTTTATTTTTTGTAAATATATTCATCCGCATCAGAGCAAATTCTAAAATTGAAAAAAAAACATAACACATGCCAAATTGACAATAAGAAGAATTCATATGAATGTTAAAAGCTTCATTAAACGATACATGTAAATAGACTATGGGTCTCTATTTTCCTGTAACCCTTTATCTTTGCTGCCTAGTTGTATAGTTCCTTAACGCAACACTTTAAAACTTTTCACTAATATACATGTATAAATATGGATTTAGAGGCGTCGCCAACGCCGTTGGAGTGCGACAAAGTTGGTCTATGGTTGGCAACTATGGCTATATAATAGTAAGGCTCGGTTTTAATTGTCTAATCCGTACGTAGGACAGAGATTGCCAATCGCAATGTGGCGTAAAATCTAACCCATGACCTCGCGTTTAGAAGGCGAACATACTGACCACCGGGCCACGGCGACCCCTTCCTTCTGATTTCTGTAAACCAACGACAAACTAAGACATGTCAAGAGAACTTAGTCCCAGTGAAATAGACAAAGTACCAATTATCCTTTGACATACGTATTATTTATTTAAAAGAAATGACTATATGCAATATGACTACTTAGTCATTAAACATAGATAGAAATTTCTTACAAATAAATTACACATATGTCATAGGACACAAAGAATACTCTAAACTCAAAGGTCTAATGAGTATAACAAGTTGGGAATAATAAGGTGAAAAACAATTGCAAATTCCTGAAGGGATGGGACCAGGTGTCCGGAAAGAGTCAGAATCGACAGCTGTCATGTCCCCCCCCCCCCCCCCAAAAAAAACCGTGGTAAATTGTCGATATCAAAATAAAAGTCCTGATTTGGCTTCGGATGAGTAACAATACCTAAATCTAGATCTAAAAGTACATGTACTTGAACAATATGGTCTATTCGATATTTTGTCTTTAAACTACACCTCTGCAAACTTCGTATTGTATTTGTATCAGGTATATTGCTTAAACAGCAATTCCTCGGTCGTTATTTATAAGGTTCTTACTTCGACTATGTTAATAAACTCTAATTTAAATTCAATTTTCAAAACTCAATGGTTAAACTCTGTACATACATCTCACATTTTTCTCAATGTTAACCAAAATCTGAGTCTAAAAGGTTTGCGATTCATATAACATTGTTCTTACGAATGGCTGACGATAAAAGTGTTTGTTCGGGAAAAGTGTTGCTATGTATGTGAAATGTTTGACCGATTATAAAAATCAAGGTCAATGGTATTAACCTGACAGACACTTGTCATATTTTGCTGTATCGGACATATCACCTTATCAATATTAAAGATTATCTAGAATCAGTCATGCAGACGGGAAACATATTTCAGCAATTAGATTTTATTTATTGACTGGAATACATTCAATTAATCTGATCCTCCCATTTCAGGCATTCTTTTTCATAGACAGACAAACTTCTTATACTTTTAATCAAGACACATAATGGTATTGATCCTATGCTCTGGTTGTTGTTCTAAAGATGAGAAAACGAAAATGCAAGAAAGGAATGTTTAAAGCAACATTCGGAATGCATAATGTCGATCATTGTAATAAGACACATATATTTTATTTTTCACTGCTTCACTTTCCCCACTTTTGTGTAAAATAAGTTGTAGATACCAAGGGAGTACTCAACATTCAAAAATCGAACGACAAACAACACTGTACCCCCAAACAAAATAGACAATACCGGTACTACACACAGTTTTCCACACAAGAACATATATAGCTAAAAATATAGTCATGCGAACATCATAAAATATCGGGAGTGAGTTCAGGTGCTCCGGTGGGGTAAGCAACTCTTATTCCACGTGCGGTATCCGTCGTCTCACCTATGTTTCGAATAGAGGAATAAGTCCAGAAAGGGCGGAGGGCCTGATTAGTTGTACAACAAGGAGGGCAAACTTTTCATCATCCGTATCACTGACGTTCCCTATTGGTCATTTAGAAATTAAATGGAAAATTGTCAGAATCGAATTTTGCCTGAATCATTTTGTAAACTATACAGGTGTAGAGTTTGAATGCAAAGTGCTTGATATGGTTTGTATTATGTATTTACCCACAAAGAGTAAATCCAATTAAAAGGTGGTATAACCAATGCTAAAGGATAGATGGTCAACTCTTAATTGCATTATTAGAAAAACATACATTGTACTTATATGCAAATGTCTTTCACATGTTAGTCAATAGATACATCTGCGAAAACGTTAACTTTGTCCGTATACTTGAAATAAGTTGCAGATGTCTAGTAATTTTCTTTCTGTTATATTATCCTTAACTAGGTCACTATCAAAATAATATATGTATTTGACAATAATACTTATACACTGTTTTTTACTCGAATGTAAATGTATATATTATTATATTGTTACACCAGAATTTCTGTAACATTAAATATTTCTGTCGTTCCAATAAGTTTCATTACCACCTTCAAATCATTCATATACTGGTACTTATACAAAAAATCGACGTAACAAAACTAAAAATAGCGTGATACAAATTTTTGAATTTCACTGAAAAAAATGGAGGTGAATTCAAGTGATCCGGAAGGGTACGCAACTTACGCTTCACACTCGGCACCCGTCATGTCACTCTTGTTTCAAATTCCGGAATAGGGCATATACAGTATTAGTCGTAAACGACAACAATTATTTATTTTTGAGATTTATCAACGAATCTGTTCACTTTTCAACACTCATATTCAACTT
>JACSZP010000428.1:12122-29554 GCA_016161895.1 Pinna nobilis
TCCGTAGTCAAAATCTGTGTGTAAAGAACGGTCTAGCAACCGATGTGAACACGTCAGACAGCATTCGTCCCAATGACAGGCCGTAGCGGCAAACCAGACCTTTGTACCGACCGTAGAATTTACTAAAATTAGACTTTTGGAACCCCTGTAACATCAACGCGTTTGTCAGTTGCCTGCCTCGATTTAAAAACTGATCATATGCTGACAAAGCTTTTGTGTATGAAGCAGCTGAGAGACATAAACTCAATAAACAGGTAAGAATGGAATATTGCCAAATAAATATGGGAAGTTTACGATGGTGAAACTGAAGTCATACCGTTTATCTTAAAGTTGTCAGTTTACCATTAAAGTCCATGTGAAGCAAAATATCCTATACGAACAGACGTTAAAGACTTTGTAGTGTCTTTTATCTCGAGTTCACTGAAAATGATTGTTGTAAATACAATGTAGATAAAACGTCGTCGATATATTTAAATATCGAGTTGAAAGCAACAGCAAGAGACTTTTCCCTCTGACGTAGAAGCTTTTGAATAAACTCTGCCTCAAATGAACATAATACTTAGGTCAACTAATAGAGGTGCATAATTTATTCCCATGGGAATTCCAATACACTGTTTGAAGACCTGATCACCGTGCAAAGAATACCAAAATACATATATAGTCATTGAGGAACCCTAGCATGGATCTTCTTAATATCAACTTCAGAGTACTTGTGCCTAGAATCAGAGTGGTGTTAAACAAAGTATTTGTACTGACTGAGCACCAGATATAATTATTCCTATTCTATATATTATGCCAAAAGTCTCCACTTTATTGTGGGAAGGCCGTGGAATGTTTTGAATAGCCATACGTTTTGATGTTGTTGATTTGGGAAAACTTTTGTGACTTCAAATTTGCTAAAAGTACTTTGGACTTTTTTTAGAATCCACATCTGATTTACACCACTTCTGACATATGTTGTGGCACAATACGCTGGAAGTTTCTCCTTCACAGCTGTTAGTAGTTTCCTGAAGAAAAGGATAGGGGATTTGTATAATATTTATTGGAATCAGCAATGTATCTTTGTAAGGAAGTCAAGGAATCCAGCATAGGTACGAATCTTTTGAAAGGGCAGTTTGGGTATATGTACGTTTGCCAAATGTGAAACTAAGTTCGTTCAGAATACAGTTATAATGTACATGTATTTTGGAATTAATTATATGTTTTGAATTTTTTCAGTGATTTTGAAAAGACACCACAAAGAAAATATTGCGTACAACCAAACATATTCAATACCATGACTATCCAGTAATGGTTAGAATATGAATATACCAAGTGATTTGGTGCATGTATATCAAATGATGTGAGACAATGCAAAACACTTGATATTCATAAACAATTGTATAATAAATTAAGTGTATGAGAAATTTCTCAAACAAGACACTTTTCCTATCATCATATTTTGCCAGCGTAGGACAACAGGAAAAGTATAGTTTTAGGAAAGTATTAAGTAGTCCTTCGCACAGGAGACTAAATATAGAATCGCTACAGAGAGAGAGAGAGAGAGAATGGCATGCTAAACAATCAACGTTTGCCCCTTTGTCCATTAGTAGTAATTATATTTGCATTTGTTCGGTGTACGAAATGCTTTTGTTTTTGTTCATAGTTGGATTGTTGGTTGTATTATTGTTTAACGTCCCACTCAAGAATCTTTCACTTATTAGGAGACGTCAACGCGTGAGGGTGAAGGACGACAAATTTCGCCTGTACCCGGCATGGTTATTGCGTATAAGGTCAAGATACCAACCATAAAGCTGAACTGTGGTGGCAATAAGTTATACGTTATAAAGGAAATTGCAATAACATCAGAGCACTTATTTGCACCAGAAAATTCGATATTAACGATAAGCGCAAAGATGAAATTTATTGAAATATAGGAAATAACAGGATTATCCTTGTAACTATCCCTAATTTATACATGCAATAATATATACATGATATAATAATATAAAAATATAATATCAAACATTGCCAATACAAGCAAAGTCAAAGGACCGATCATACAACTGAGGAGCAGACAATCCAGGACAGTTGAAATAACACCAGGGCACTTATATGCATTAGCTTACGGATGTCGTGGGAGATAATGAGAGGTTTCATAAAATCTTCGTCAAATTGACCTCGATCCGATTTATTCGTGCAATCTTTATATTCATAAATCAAGCTGAAAGTTTTACTAACGCTTGATAATCTAAAAACCAAATGCTATAAAAATAATCAGTGCAAAATATTCCAAATGATAGGTTTATTCTTGCTATCGTCCTTCACTCGCATAAATGAACATTAAATGCTGTTAAGTGAGTACAAGGAACGTTAGGCTAAAAACTGCACTGTCCCATCCTAGGCTTTTTTCTCTTATCTGGTTCAATTTTCCTTCAACAAATGCATTTTTCACAATTGATATGAGACATGAAGAAGGAGAAGCCATCAAACCACTGTCAAATATTGACGTTTCTGTCAGATCTAGTTTGTGATTGTCATAATAAACAACTTTAAACCTCAGGCTATTTTGATCCCAGGGTGTTATTCACACTCCATATTGTTTCGTGTTGCATGTTGCAGAAAATAAACTTACAAACATGATCAAATATATTGCTGTGTTACGGATATATTTCTGCGATTCTGCAAGTATTCACGGACATATTGTCCCAAAGGCAAGATATTTATCAAACAAGTGTGACACGCTAATAGACTAGTCTGATAGCGAAGGGACAGCTCGTAACGTAGTGTCTCCTTATTGTAAGAAAAGGAATCAAACTAATGATAAAATGCTGGCATATACTAAGGTTTTATTAGAGAGTGATTTCTGCTAGTATATGAACATTTACGACAGTTGCAATATCAAACAAGATAAAAAGTGTAAAAATGCTCCACAATCTACTTTATACCGGCCACTTTCCATTGAGCTCTACCTTTGGGAATAATCGGACTATTTCAAGCGGACATAAATATTTCGAATATAGATATACATATGTGTATTTATGTGTTGTGCCCGTCAATAACATATCGGACTATAAAGTGAAAAGTTAGTTGCATGAATATGATAAAATGCGTAATTGCGCAAAAAAAAAAAACAAAACAAAACGACCGCGAATAAAACAGGATTAACAGGGGCTGTTAATATCTGATTATTTTTGCCAAATTGAAGTAGTGATAGTAATGTTACGAATAGAAAATAAGAAAATTCTTTTATGGAATTTGAACTTTATATCACAATGATCTCACCTCACTATTGCAATCTGTTAATTGTAAGCCATTCCTATTTATTTGTAGCGAGTTGCCCAAAATATTGATGAGCGTAGAGTCAAAGAAATTTAAAACAAATAAATCTCTCTCATTAATGAAAAGGATAAAAATACATTCAGTAAATAACAATCTGATCTACATGTAGATTACGAGGGTGTTATACATGTAAAAATAGTTCCTGATCACAATTAATATTCCTACCCCAAATTTTGAAATAAAATTGTATGAAAATATTGTTATGATTTATTGGAAGAACTTGCCAAAATATTATTGATTATAAAGCAAAATAAAGAAGTACTTTGTGATATCAGGAACTCCAAGATCCGTGAGAATATTGTAATTTGTGAATGACAGCGGACTACACACGTAGAAGAATTACCAATTCCATACAAGTGGTCCCGGATATCCGTTAAGAGACAGTGTCCCCTTATAACCTGTGCATGTATTTGTAATAGAACATTTCACTCTATGGCAATGGTAAGGGTTCTAACTTCTGCATCATGAACCTCTACATCAATTTCAATCATTTATCACCGGCCGGTGGTATATTCATTTTACAGTTGATTCGCTATGCTAGAGAGAGTTGTACGTTACGGTGACGTTCTTCTGAAGACCAGTCGTCTAAGTTAAACTTAATAATTAATAAGCTAGGGATTTGACCATAATCGACTGAAAAACGTCACCTAGGAAGTTATGTAGTTGTTACGAAAACTTTATCGTACAATATGACATGTCACTGTCTTCTTCCAGGAAAGGTATTCTGGCTTGAGACCAATT
The DNA here is from genome assembly GCA_016161895.1 of Pinna nobilis. Classification (NCBI taxonomy): domain Eukaryota; kingdom Metazoa; phylum Mollusca; class Bivalvia; order Pterioida; family Pinnidae; genus Pinna; species Pinna nobilis. Next base: position 16,185 of record JACSZP010000428.1, read on the forward strand.
CGGACACTTCAAAACATTGAGTATGACTTCACCATTCTTTATAAGTCACCTAACTTGACCTCCATTATAAAACGAATGTGTTGGGCGTTGCTCACAAGAAGTATATACTGACACTTTCTGGACAATCTCTGGACTGATCTCATTCCTTCTTATTCTGTAAAGTTTTCTTTACATTTCATCCCGTCTGATTTTCAAGGTTTTCATGTCCTTTTTTTTAAAATATTTTTGAATCCGGAATTAAAACGTTTTGTCCATCCTACTAACATATATAACGACTATTTGTAATTTGTTTTTAAAGAAGGAAAAATTGCAGACAATGTGGGAGTTTTTATAATGTTGGTAATTCGAGCTGCAGCGTGTTGCCTCTTCAGATTTTCTGGTTGTTATTGATGCTTAGCAATGATTTGAATCTTTTCACATTATCCTACATTATCTTAGTTCAAGGCTAATAAACGGCAGCTCTAATGCAATCTTTGGTATGTAGTTATCTAAAGATACTATAACTGACATCCACTTTCCATTGTCAATATAGATATATTCAAGAGAAAAAACAGATAATGTTGGCATGCACATTAAACACGGATATGAAAGTAATTTACATAAAATACTCCGTGGTGAACTTAAATGTACATAAAACTTAGTACTAGTCTCCTGGTTGCATAACAAGTATTTGAAAGGGGGTTGAGATACGTATGTATCATTTCCCATTGTAGAAAAGGCGCAAACGCTTGCGAAATCGAAAGTGGGACTGTTTTCATTTGGACCTAACAAATATATGTTTGTCCATAGTACGTATCATTTAAACAATACCAAAGGAATTTGCATCCCATGGATATTGACTTCTATTCTTTTGTATCCTAAATCCATTGGTTTAAGATCATGTCAATATCGTACTCTTAGAAAACCTCGTTCCCCAACAAGTCCAAATACTTTTACAAAAAGCTACAATTTCGAAACTGAGATCTTGATGATCCAATTCCATAGTATCCAAATACGCCTCAAAGTAATGGTACAACATCGAAACTGATATTTAAAAATACTGCTCCAAGACGCCCAAATACGCCTCCAGTAGAGCTACAATCTCGAAACTCGGATCTTGATAATGTTTTAGTTGAGCATGCCACTTGGAAAAGGAAATGCGTTATTAAAGTTACACGGAAATATTCATATCTACAGCATGACACACTATTTTATTTCTGTATATTTCTTCGTACAAGCATTTTGGCTTGTGCTATCAGAAGTCATATTGAAGAGAGTATTTAAACTAGAAGTATTGTTTTGATATCTACGGAAGCGTATTGGGGCCTCCGTGACCGAGTGGTTAGCGTGTTCGACTTGGAGCCGAGGGGTCCGGGGTTCGATTCCCGCAGCAGCACTCCGCGGTTGGCCGTCCCTGTCTTTCGGATGAGACAGTAAAAACCGAGGTCCCGTGTCACAGTAGGTGTTGGCACGTCGAAGAACCCTCCCTGCTCTACGGCCAGCAGTGCCGAGCAAAGGCAAAATTAGTCGCCCTTCACTGGCACACGGTGACGTCTCCTTATGAGTGAAATATTCTTGAGTGGGACGTTAAACAACAATGCAACAACAACAACGGAAGCGTATTGCTGCCACGTGTAAAAAATATTTATCTCAAAATTTCGAGATGATAGCTCAAAATTTCGAGATAATGTCTCGAAATTTCGAGATAATATCTTGAAATTTCGAGTTAACTATCTCGAAATTCGAATTGAATTTGAATGAACATTGTATTGAAAAAGTGTTTCTTTTTATTATTTTTATTAGCGCAGTAATGTTTGGAGGACAGGAATGATTATCACGTTCCTAGAGATAAGGCAACCTGATTTTGTTTACTACTCAGTTCAAAACACATCGGTTTAACTTCTACAAAATTGAAATTGCTCTGTTTCTGTTTAAGAAATAAAATTGACAGATTATAATTAACCACAACCGAAGGTTACAGTATTGTTATCGACTGTACTTATATATAGCCGCTTTTGACTTTTGATAACTGGCTAGATGTTGATTTTAAGGGGGAGGGTCCCTGGCCGTATTGGCTTTCGCGTCCATCGCGGATTCGATCCCCGCTAGGATATAACACAAAAAACTATAACAGTGGTCTAGGAACCTGATAGGAGTGGAGGTAAAGGACCCGCCTCCACTTTTTCATGATTATCTAGAAACGTTATACCGCTGCCATCATAATTGTAACAACTTACCAGGTCAACATTGAAAAAATAGTACTTCACCGTACAGTAAAGGTAAACATATTACTTTAAGAAATATGTTTTACTTTTTATATTTTTGTCCCTATTGTAATAGCTAATTGTTGTCTCAATTGTAAAATTGCTGAAAACTAATATATTTCACCAGATCAAAATAAACAATCCTTAGAATTATTGTGCAGATCCCGATGATTTTAACTGTTTGCATTGAAATTTACCACATTGTAATCTGCTTTAGCGACCCATTGCAATAGAGGACTCTTAATCTTATAGTTACTGCCTTATGTGACTTTTTAGATCATGATATTCTATCTAACCTTTATAAAGAATGCTATCTATCCGAAATACTTCTTCATTTCAAAACATACTAGAGGAATTCATCTTTTTTACAGTCAAGACAAATAAATCTCTCGCACAATTCCTTCCTATCAAATTGGAGAATATAATATGTAAGTGAAATATGTTAAATTTTGGTCAAAAGTATGTAACTTGATGACATAAGTAGTGAATTTTAAGGCCTTATGTAGTCAACTTCTTGTCATAATTAATGTCGGCTATAACAACATTATCCTTTTAGTAGTAAAATCAGCACATTCTTCAAACTGCATTTAGCATGCCTTCTTCCTGAAATCAATGTTATTTTGAATTATCTTACACAAACATAATTTCTTCGGGCACTAAAACCATGATGGAAAATGCGAAAGGGCAAGTTATGTGTCAATTTGGAATATCCACTAATAGCATTCACATTTTCAATTTGAAACAAGCACAATAAATGTCTGAAGTAAAATTTTGCTTTAAGAAATTTTGCCAAGTTGCAAAAAGTGTTAAGTACAGGGTTCAACGAAGAAATCACATCATTGGTTCTAAATTTCCAGCTAGAAATTGCTGATTTTTTTGTGTAATCTAGATCAAACCTTGTCAGGGGTTGTCTGAGGATTATTTTAGATCATAGTTTTACTACTACTCTTTACTCTTTCGGCTTTCTATAAGACGTATTTGCAAAGTTTTGTCGTATTTTATGATATTATCCGAAAGTGTGGATATCACTCATTCTATCTTCTCTGATGGCTGTTCCTCAATCAACATCGCAACCTTTCAGTTATGAACTTTGTACAAGAAGCCGGAAATTGACTGGATCTCACTGTGAGTATCTAATACGCAGCATCGAAAATAAACAAGAGATTATTTATCGATGGAAATTTATCTCGTAAATATTCTTGAACTATTATTCTATCCTCATGCGTTACATGCGAGTTGATTTATTGCATTTCTACATTGAATCAAAAATAACCTTATACAGAAAAACTTTCAATAGGCGCCAGAAAGAGGAAACATTTTTTCAACAACATCATTAATTCATTCTTTATGAATGAATAGAGCTATTTATGGTTTTTTTTTATTTCTTAATCATATATGAAGAGAATGTGATTATCAACCTTTTCATTTGTTTGGTTTTACGGTTTTTACCGAATACTTGTGAAGTCTTTTAACTATATCATTATATACAGCACTCGAAGCCTTCGACCAGTGAAGGTTTTTTGACGTACCCTCTCTGACACAGGGTCCGGTTTATGGTCATTTCCGAATGATCCGCAACTTTCTCTGCAAATGCCAAGCATCAGATGATGAAAGAACGGTTGGTTCTTTTTTTTTTCTTCATTCCCGGGTTTGAACTCGAATCTACTACACAGGGACAAGCTACTATGTGACTGAAGGGGTCTACTGCAAACTTACTCATTTGCGATATAATCGTTAGATTTACGCACAGCAAGTTGACTAAGCTATGAACTTTGTATACGTGATGCGTTCAATGTGAAATCAAATAATCCTTCCATACTTACCTGTCCAGAAATGAATTACCTGTAAATCTTGTCCACCTTTAGTCCTAATGAGAGCTTGCATTATACTATTTATGACAATTCTAACAAATGTCCTCATTTACTACACTTTCAGATTCAATACTACGTGAATGTTATCTGAAGAATAAAATATATTGTCTACTATCCGGCATTGACATTTTGTTAGCACTAACATGAAAATACGATCCCCGACTTTTTTAACTTACAGGTCATTATCCTAATCCATTAGGCCTTGATTTGATCTTAATTGCCGTCTTCCAAGGTTTGTTTATATTTCTAACGTAAAATACAAATTACTAATGAACTTAGACGTCAAATCCTTGTTTCGACAACCTAATTACGCCAGCTAAATTTGCCTGATTGTTACCTGTGACACGACTATCATTTGTAAACCTATTGGGTATTACGAGACATTACGATAGATTCAAATCGGAAATAACGGCGATATATATTTAGAATTTCGTCATTTGGGATTTTCTTCGTTTTCAGAACATTATTGTTTCATTATTACACAGTAATACTGTTATTCACCATCTAACCTAGATCTATAACAATAACAATAAAAGAAGAAAAAAGGTAAATCGACTATATTTATTCAAAAGTAAATAAACATAAAGACGACTTCAATTAATGAATTTGCAATGTATTTTCATACAATATGTAAATGCATGCATTTGTCTGTGCATTATCTTTGCTTTATTTCGAATTGATAATTATACTCCATTTCGGAGATATTCTTTATCTTGAAATACGCGAAATTATACGCGAACATGTGTCTCGTTCTCTCTGCTTATTTTGAATTCATAATTTCAAAGATATTTTCGTTATCTTGAAATCTATGACATTATGCCAAAGACAGAGAAGTATTGGATCATTTTAGTTGGACTATAATCCAGAATTTTGTAACAAACATTGTTTGGAGTAATTAATAATTTTGGTTTATTTTCACATCATTATCAAAATTACAAAGGTAAGTATTTCTCTGACTCATAAACCTGTGTTGCCTCATACAAGAAATTCGTTAGATTGTTTAGTTTTTCTTTATGATTGTTTATTTTTGTTGTTTAGTTTTTCTATATGATTGCTTCGTTATCCCTAATGCATAACGACTGTCGAGTCTATCCCTTCTACGCCTTTGTTTTCTCTTGTGTTGTTTGCATCATATCAAGTTTTGAATCCGATTCAATGCAATAGAATTAGAGTATGTATGTAAATCTTGACAGAAATAACAATAGACTATATCAAAGTCTCCAGGGAATCGACCTATAGTGGTTATGATGTTTGATCTATGTCCAGGCTTTGCAATTTCTATAATAATCGTCACGTCAAACGAAGATGTAATTGTGGGTCTGTTGTGACTCAATGGTGCAAAACAAGTATTCCACATTTGAAAATCGCAGAGTATCAATCGCGAGAGAAATCAGGAGGCGCAGTATACAACTTTGGTGAATATTGGACTTATGAAAACCTAGGGGTGGGATCAGATGTCATGGATGTGGAAATGTCTCTAGTTCACACCCGATGAAATAATTTATATAAGAATGTACTAAAAACTTAGTTTAAGAAATTTTAGCGATTTCTCTTATCGTTTCAAATGACGGGCGTCCATTGGTAGATAAAAAATAATAATAAAAAATAATCACTTTACTGGCCCGTTTCCTTTTTTCATTGTTTTAGGGAGCAATATTAGATGTCGCATCAATCAGAAACGAGAAGTTTTTTTACGTTTAACATTATATTCTGTATTGGATAACGGTTCTTTGGAAAGCTCCCATTAAGACTAGAAGTAAAGGATACGAATAGATTGAAAATAAATCTCTTTATTAATCCTCAGTTCCCTTTGTATTATGTAGGGTTCCAATATTTGATTTCTCAATTAGCATAGACAGTAAAAGGTGTTTTATTTTTTACATTATGTAATGGAAGGGGTGGCTGTTCTGTTGAGAGCTCACTCAACGACCAGGGGTCAAGGAGGAGAAAACCAACCGGAACATGTTTTTTCCTGTCGATCGGGTAAAACAATCAACAACGGAGGACTGACAGACTTATGTTTCGTGAGGCAAATTAAAAGAAAAAAGAAACACAAAAAAACACATCTGCATATATTGTAAGTCAAAATTTATAAGTCTACTTCAAGTTAATGCCACTACACTCTAACAAGTTAATGACGAAAATGACACTTACGAAACAAAAGCAAATAAGTTTACCAAGGCAACCTTTAATTTTCCCTCGTTGCCTGACACATTATTACATACTTTATAACGCAGTATAAATAGACAGGCACTCTTGAAACACAAACGGAGATTTAGAATCATGTCTGTGCTTCAGAAAGTAAAAAAGTATCAAAACGAGTGAATGTTCTGTAAACAATTTCTTAGTTACGATTATCACACACTTTTATAGCATGTATCTGCTATTGTCATTCCTCAAGTGCGTAATTTATTTGTGTTTAACATTCGCTGTGAGACTTGCTGGCTTCATTTAATACAAATTTATTGGAAAATGAGTACAGACAAATAGCTTAAACTCAATTCGATTCTTTTTCTTATCCATTGAATATCTTTCCTTCGGGTATTTTAGAAAACATCACTAGGTCATCTACTCTTAACTATAAGTGTTATCTTCTTAGTGGTTGGTTGACCTCCGTGTACATAAAAAACAACACATATTCAATATTCATGATTGAATTTGTGGTGTTTTACATTCAAATAGGTTATAAAATTGTTTTATTTACAACACCACAGAATTTCTTTCGTTTACATATTGATCCAGAAAAAATGTCCGTTGAAAATTGAATTTTTCATCTCATTTATGACATGGAATTCACATCTTTAAAATTTTGTGACAACAAATAAATAGAGATTATTACATGGTTAAGTTCATATATCATTTCATATCAGACCTAGGGCTCAATATCAGACCGAGGGATTAGCATAGGACATGTGATATGAAGTTAACGATGTTATAATCTACTTTTCATATAGAAACACAGCATCTTTCAAGTTTTGTTGAATGATTTCACATTTAAAAAAAAACATGATAAGAAGAACGTAGTGAGAGAAACATGTGTAGGCCCAAGAGTACAGATATTATTATTCATGATTCTATGGTTACATTTTATTCAGTCTGAATCAGTATATATGATAAGTTGCATTCCAAAGTGTGTGATCTAGATTTTTGCACGGCCGGTCTGATACTTAAACGGATTTTTGTACGGCGGTCCAATATCGGTCACTTCATCTTGACAATATCTTACCTTGCAAAACTTACGTATCAAACACTAAATATTTGATAAATTAAAATATATGGTCGACAGATGATTTACGTGTCTTTGAAAGTCTAAATTGTAAACATATAGATAAGCTTCAATTGCATCACAATTGCAAGTGTTTGATAGCTATATCACATTGATAATTATTCTAGATATTAATACTTCTTCAAATAGACTTCATTCTGTCTACGGCAAGGTACAAAGCTTAAGCAAATAAACGGTGTTTGAGATCTTGGAGGCAAATTTCGGCGCTTTACACAATAACGTTAGCCACTCCTATATTTCATAACTGTTTTCCTCAAGTCCCTCTATGTAATAGCTTACAAACTTGATAAAGAAAATCCAATGATATTTCTTCTTAATTACACTTTCCAATTGGAAAAAACTTAAGCTAATGACGATAGATAACATCATAAAATCTGACACATTGATCTATAGTAAAGATAAGATCCTGACGTAAGAATTAACAGGGAATCACAAAAATGAATCAAAATGAAATAATATTGTGCCCTTTACTTTTTTCAGTTGACGTCGATAAATGAACCCCACACATGTTATTTACTTGTCTAACGAAAATGACTATCTGTCCGTTTGCAGGTTCCTACAATACTGTTTTATTTATTTGTCTGTAATATTTTAGCAAATGTGACAGAATTATACCATTTCCATGTCATAAGTAGTGTAAACAATAGCCCACACTTGTATTGTTTCTTTATCTACAGTAGACAACACCTAATGAAGAAATACGCACGAGATAATGTCTATACTTAACAACGGCAATATTTATAGCCTTTCACATCAATTATTTCGATTTCTCTCGGACACGACCCAGACATATGACAGTTAGACCACCGTGCGTTTTACATATTGATTTTCGGGTAAATTGGCAATAAATGGAGATATCGTATTGGACCATTAATAGAATTTGATTCAGTCATAGCATCAAGACTAACGATTTTACCAGACATTAAGCGAACACATTTCTTCATTAAACCCATCATTTCTTTAAGCTCTAATTTATAGAACAAGCTCACAGCTCCAATCAAGTCAATTTCGCTTGGTAAGATAAAGCCCGTGTCATACATATTTATCAGAAAAGTATTATTGAGATGTGTGAATTAAATGTATATGATTGCTGTAGCGAAATATTCAAAGAAGTAGCCAGATAAATCGATATCAGTGCATTTTGAAAACCAAGACGTCATGTCACAATTTTCGATAACGATTTGCTGTTTGTCACCATGTCAACTACTACGTTCCCGACAATAGAGCATTTGCCTTTATCACTTTTAATACAAGTTAGAAACAGCACATCGCAATCGATTTCGTTCTTTTTATCCCGGATTAGACTCACACCCCCTTTTTTCTTTTTTGTATTTATTTATTTTTTATTTTTTGTAGAAAATATAACTTACATTGACCACATTGCATATGTTTCAGTCTCAAATGACATCATTGGTTTAGTGATAATGAAAAGAAGAATTGAAAAGTCATTTCATCTTTTAAACAAAATAGTTTGATACGGATATAAAAATTACTTTAGTGCATCTGGACCATGTTTCCGTGGATTTAGCTACGCTGTGTATTTGTATGAGTTAGCATGCTTATTATCTGAAAAAAAAAATCTTTCAGTATAAGTGACTATCTGACGAAGAAAACATGACGCATATTCAAAAAATTGCGTCACTTTTGCAAGACAGGCCCTTGGATCCAATCAGTGGTATGATATGCTCTCAGTTGAAGTATTTAGCTCCAGTGCATGTACTTCAAAACTAGGTTAGCTTCGTGCCTGGATTGAAGTTGTAAATTCAATCAACAATGTAGTTTATTAAAAGTTCTTGAAATTTGATTTGATGTGTGATGGAAAAATAAAAACATGACACTTATTGCATCCCGTATCCTGTATTCATATAGGGCTGTAAAAGCAATGTAAAATATGTAGCCCGGATCACCAGAGTAAAGCTTAACAAAACAGAAGCATGTAACACAGTAATTAAAGACGAAGGATCATCCATTCTGTATCTAATCAAGTGTATTTACATGGATATAACATTAAAAGTATTTGGTAATATTATGTTATTCTGATGTTATAGATTGGTGTTTTGTCTGAATAACCTTTAAGCATGAAATTATATTGTTACATATTTCAATAAGCGTTTGGTAAACGATTCTTAAAAAACAAAACAATGAATACATATTTATTTTACTGGATAAAATCTTTCCTCTTAATTCGGCATAGAACAACAGATAATATATTTCCTTAAATAGACATTTATCATTCCTTCGATATTTCATTGAAAATGAAACTTTGGAGAATGCAAAATGAATTTAGCAAATAAGGGATACTGCTGAATGATATGAATACATGAACAGGTAAAGAAGAAAAAATGCATGTATGTTATTAGTGAAACAAAGCAACAAATAATCAAATGGTAATAATCAATAAGTCTCAGACATTTGAAAAAATATATACAATTATCCAGAAATTTTTGGACAAATTTCTTTCGGTATGAAAAGTTGTCTTTAGTAACAATTGTAGCAGCACGCATAATTTTTCTAAAAAGAAAAATGATGAAGCAAAATGACAAAATTTCTGTCTTAATTATTAATACTTACCACCATATAAATTAGTTATTAAGGTAATTGGAACGCAGAAAATAGCCACCAAAATATCGGCAACGGCAAGATTTGCGATGAAATAGTTTGTAACTGTGTGCATTGACACATTTCGGAGGACAACTGCTACCACCATACAATTCCCCAAAAGAGCACAGACGAACACTATGGAATATGCAATAGAGTATATAACAATCATATGCACGGGCTGCATCAATATTACGTAATGAGTCCCATTTAAACCCTCAGTCGTGTTAAAACATTCAGTAGAAGAATTGAAGTCGCCACCCTGTAACATATTCCTAGTTATTGACTCTTTCAATCTTAGTTGCGAAAAAATACCTCCTTTCTGTCCCAAGTTATTGAATTAGAAAAGTTATTTTGTAAGTGATAACATAAGAATAGGCGGTTTCATGAAAAGCATCTGAAAATCACTTTGGTATTTTAGCGTATTCTTCCTGCCAATCATACTGCAGTTACGATATGGAAACAATCAAACGGAGTATCGACTATTATATTTACGGAAAGAGGACGTGGCGGTCGCAGAACGAATAGAACAACAGCACAGCAATAGTTTATTCTAGTTGAAATTTGAGAATTATTTGATTTTGAATATTGGCAGAGGCAATAATAATGCGAAACCCCACTCAATTGACCGACTCCATTCTCGTAGTTACAAATTCATCGCTGTCAAAGTTCATTTCGCAAAGGAGAATTCATATTACAAAATTCATCATAAATCTAGAAAGAGTTAATTAAAAAAACTTTGTGAACGTCTTCTACTCAGCTGGGATTCATTGAAGCAACCTCACCCAAAAAATTTCCTTCTACTGATTTACAGCAGTAATCGTCGTCGTCATCATCATCGTCGTCGTATCATCATCGTCGTCGTATCATCATCGTCGTCGTCGTCGTTTCATCATCATCATCATCATCATCATCATCATCATCATCATTATTATTATTATTATTATTATTATTATTATTATTGTTGTTGTTTGTAATCGTTGTTATTATAATAATTATTTTTGTTATTAATACTTGTTCATATTTTTGTAGATTTGTTGATAGTAGTATTCCGTTACTTTTGTTTTGTTTTCCCTTTTTGTTTTGGAGTTTTAGTTATATTACCACTCCCATTACGCATACTTCTTAGTTGTTTGGTTTTTTTTAAGCATGTTTCAAGATGTAACTCCATGGAATGGCTTCTCCTTTTGCGGTTTTGGAGTGATACGGCTCACAGGTCTGAGTTATATCATCGCCTTACTAGTCATGTCGAATTCTCTATTGGTCCTCTTGTTTTCTAAGTTTCTGGACAAATAGTTATACATCTATAGAAGTATATATTTCGGCATTTTCGATGCCACAATGTGTCACCTGGAATCAAACCTCCAACAGATAAAGTGACAAGTATACAGTACTACAGTTTAATGGGTATACGGGCTAATGCGAGATGAGATTAATTGTTTTAATAAGCAATTATAGAGGAGACATTCGTAATCCAATAATTGAACGTTGGTGAAATGTCTTTATATATATATAAATACAACAATGTATATAAAAGGTTATCATATGGGTGTATATTAAAAATGGGCAAAATGTTTCTACTTTAGTACGTTAGTTCGTTGTGGACCTAAGACGAGTAGCTACAGCAACATCTCAGGGCTCAATGTCACTAAAGAATTTCGAGCTCAAACTCAGCACTCAGCTCAACTATTTTTCCTCCAAAATGAAATAAAAATTTTAAATATTTGTAAATTTAGTGTCTGAGTGTCAGCACAACACAAAAACCAGATTGTATTTCAGTAGTGGCAATACACTCCTCGAGTTCAAAAAGAAACATTGGCGGAGTCCACGCTTTTAATATCAGATAGCAACCTTTCTTTGACTTTATCCAAACGAGTTATAATTGGCGCTTTAGATTGACTTTCTGTCGGGTTTACTGACAAGCTTTCTGTGATAAAGTCTTGTAAGGTTTTCTGTTTGTAATTGATCCTATGTATGTCCACTCTCAAGTACTTCCCGGAGTAAGGAAACAAAATTGTTTCTCTAATTACTAACGTGTTGCTGGTGTTTCAATAGAAGAACTGACAATTGAGACACCACGTGCCACTCGGCGTACCTGCAAATTGACGTGATCCGAGCTTTGACATTTATTTACTTTCTTTTGCACTCTCGATTTACGTTCGCCATCGGTCGTGATACAGATTTTCAATGATGAAGACCAAAGTCCACATTTGATCGCTGTGTTACATGTAATAATCAAAGAGGAAAATGCTTAAGAGTTTACATGTAGGTACATGTATCTGACACTGTAATAGATTTTTACTCAAACAACTAGAAAATGACAAAGAAATTGTAAACATACCAGAGCTGACATAAGTTAAGAGAATGATTATGAAAATACAGGAGAAATAACTCTATTATTACTTATGAGAATAGAAATGATAAATTACTATCTTAAAAATGAATTAATCATATCAAAGTCATACGCATTATTTTAGCCAAAATATCATAAAAAGCATTATTTATTAAATGGTTATACATGTATGTGGATGATGATGGTGGTGCCAAAAAATGACGATTAAGGTTATGATGAAAATGATTATGATAATTATTTCATCACGTTCTAACGATTAAGATGACGACCATTGCAACCACCGCATGAATGATAGTAATTGTATGATGATAATGATGATGATGATTACATTGGTATGGTTCTGATGATCATTCTGATGTTGCAACTGTTGCTGATGATGATGACGACGATGATGATAACGATGCCGACGACTATGATGATGATGATGATGTAAGTGGTGGTGGCGCCGATGATGATGATGATGATGATGATGATGATGATGATAAAGAGAATTATTCAACATTACCGATAATTTTCATTATATTGTAATAAAAAGTTATTAATTCTACAAATGTCTCTCGTTTGCACAGATGTTTGATTGCAGAGGAAGGGAACCGGAGTATACCCATGTGTCCAAATTTGTGACCATCATACTATCACAATCTGATAATGATGAGGACGAAAATGACAATGATGATGCTTATGTCGATGACAAGCATTAATTTTTCTACTACTAATAGCACTACTAGGCTACCTTACTACTACTTTCATTAGGACTAGAACTACTACTACTACTTCTTCTACTACTACAACTACTACCGCCACTACTACTACTACTACTATTGCTACTACTTCTACTACCGCAACAACTTTTACTAGGAATACTATTACCAATACTATTTCTTCTTCTTCTACTACTACAACTACTACCGCCACTACTACTACTACTACTATTGCTACTACTTCTACTACTGCAACACCTTTTACTAGGAATATTATTATACCCCCCGCCAACAAAGTTGTAGGGGGGTATACTGGAT
>JACSZP010000432.1:0-17705 GCA_016161895.1 Pinna nobilis
TCAGAGTGCTAGAGACCGAGGTATAAGCGCTAAGGGTTTATAAGCATAGATAGCTTAAGTGCTTGTACGGGAAGCCCAGTGGTTTATAATCATAGTTTGCTTAAATGCATACATGTATATAGGAAACACAGTGGTTTATAAGCATTGGTTGCTTAAGTGCTAGCATAGGTCTAGAGCGGTCATGAGAGTTATTTGACAGCAATTTCACAGATTCTGGCAAACCAGATACGAATCTGGCGTCTTCTTCAGAAAACATAGTTGTGTATAAGACCTGTTAAGCTCAGTTCACATTAAAATTTCAACATTTTAAATATGATATTAGGCCGAAGTGAAAGATTCGTGACAACAAACTGATCATCATACTCACTCGCCTTTTAGTATCTTGGTTGTTGATGTTGATTTGTTTAACAAAGGAATTGACTGTTTTCTATTTTTCAGGAGTTATTCCCCTTCGGCAGCCATATAGATAGGTTGCATTAGCATCAATTTTCTTAGTGTTGTTTCCTTTTGTCAGCCATGTTAGGGGTCAGATTGGAGTTTTTTGTTTATTATTATGCCAAATTTGAAGGATTTGTATGACAAAGTTTGTCTTATTTTCGACCCAATGCAAGTATTTATGTAAGGGACGGGGTTTAATAAATTGTGGCAGCAGAGTAAATATTCAAGGAATAACCCCAGTAAGCAGGAATAGGATCTGTAATTTGGTTGCATTTTTTATGCATGGAATATTCTTCATGGACCCCAACATGGCCAACAAAGGGAAATAACTCCAAGAAAATTGATGCTAGTTAAACCTATAGATCTATTTTATGGCAACATGGAAACTTTTCTTCTTAAGAAACCAAATTTAACTACGTTGTAGTAGTGAAAGATACAGCATAACTTTCATCAAACTAGTAGTTTAGACTAATAAATACCTGAAATGAATATTTTACCTCAAATAAAAGTTTTTAAAACTATTGATACTCAAGAATACTTCATTCCATTTGGTTGATTTATTCAGAAAATATATATATATATATGATGCCATACAATATGGCCGCCAAAGGGAAATAACTCTTGTAAAATACTGCTATCGTAAAACAGTCTATTGTCATGCACAATGAACATGTAAATATGGAATTGTCACCAATAATGATTAACCCTTTCAACCCCAAGTATCAGAATGGTATGCTCTATTCTATTGTTTGGACAAGTCCATTTCGGTCTGTGGTGTTGAAAGGGTTAAGGACCACAAATTTTGGCTTGGAATGCTCATCATTTTGGGTCATTTAGCCTTGAGGATCCTTTAATGTGTTGACACCTATTTGAATCTGGGTTTCATCTGTCTCTGATCTTGAGGGCAGGGAAACTAGCTGTCTCTGTATATATATACAAATGGTACATATACTTTGTATACTTTGCCCTGAAGGTTAGGGTTAGGAAAAGACCCTAGTGGTAAAAAAAACCAACCCACTGGTAAGTCACACTTCCGCCCAACATAATTTCCAGTCGCATTACTTCCTCACAAAATATCAATACTGGTGTCTTAGATAAAATCCCTACAAATGTACTTTGAGAATGAAAAACAGTATCAAACATACTGTATTTGGTAGTAAATGTTCTTTCACTGAACAAAATTAATGCAAGATTGGATTTTCTGGCATGCAGGCAACTAACAATTTAAGACAGAGTTTACCATTTTTAAAACAGCAGTGCAAGATTTTCCTATCTACCCCAGTGAGTGACATCACAATTCTTAAGCTGGGAGTATGGTGTCATCCTTTTATGGATGTGTGTGTCCAACTTGTGGTAAGGAAAAATCCAACCCTTTCCAACCAATCTGCCAATTCTAGGCGGGTGGGGGTGTCCGGGTCCCCTTGCCCCCCTCTAGATCCGTGCATGACTTTGCACCTAAAATAGAATATATTATAAAGTCATGAAACAGCATACATCATACATATATTATACCACCATTTGTAGCTCACCCTAGCTCAAGGATCAAGTGAGCTACAGGGGCCTCCGTGGCCGAGTGGTTAGCGTGTTCGACTTCGAGTTGAGGGGTCTGGGGTTCGATTCCCGCAGCGCCTCTCCGCGGTTGGCCGTCCCTGTCTTTCCGATGAGACAGTAAAAACCGAGGTCCCGTGTCACAGTAGGTGTTGGCACGTTAAAGAATCCTCCCTGCTCTACGACCAGCAGTGCAGAGCACAGGCAAAATTTGTCGCCCTTCACCGGCAATCGGTGACGTCTCCATATGAGTGAAATGTTCTTGAGTGGGATGTTAAACAACAACGCAACAACAACAACAAGTGAGCTACATGTATAGTCATAGTGCCATCCATTTGTCCTTTCCTCGTCCATAAACTTTTCACATTTTCGACTTCTTCTACAGAACCACTGCAGGGATTTTGATTAATGAGACTTGGCAGAGTTGAAGTACCGGGTACTAATGGTACCCTACAAGTTGTGCTATTTTTTGTTCATCGATCCTTCACTATCACACAATGATTTCTCCATTTAAGTGAAAGAATTTCTTAAGTGGAACTTTAAACAACAATACAACCAGCTACATGTATTTACCTGCCTTAGTCACCCATTGAATTAAAGAACTACCTGTCATCTGTGACCTAAATGTACATGCTTTCCAAAATGTTTTTTTCCATATAAGTCACCTGAGTTAAGTAGTCACCTGTCAATATGTGACCCTCTTTGCTTGGAAAATATCTTAGAACAGATTAGACTGCATCTGCTCATTTTGTAATGGAAGTGTATATTGACAAAATTCAAAAAATGTAGAAGAGATCTATGAGTCAGGTTAAATGCGTTTGGCAGAGATATGATACTGACGGCAGATTCCAGCTATGTGTCAAAGTCCAAATACCTTCCAAGCAAGCCCGAGGATTTCAAGATAACAAGTGATAACTTGATATGTAGAATATGATACTTGTAATGGGATAACTTAAAACTGACACACAGTGATATGCAAATTACTTTCAGTTTTATGTGAAAGTGTATTTTACCTAAAGTTTATTATCATTAAAGAATTTAAAGTAAACTTGTCTGGGGGCAATGTCATGGAGAATTTGGGTTGTTGCCAATTGTTTTCAGTAGCCCCCAGACAAGGAAGAACATTTAGAATTTCACTTGCCTCAGCAAATGAAAGCCAGTGTTGCTCTGGTGTTTGGTTGCATCATTGTTTAATGTCTCACCAAAGAATCTTTCATTTATATTGAGATGTCACTGTGTGCCAATGAAGGGCGGCAAATTTTGCCTATGCTCGGCTTTTATGGTCGTAGAGCAGGGAGGGCTCTTTAACATGCCAACACTGACTGTGACACAGGACCTCGGTTTTACTGTCTCATCCGAAAGAAATGGACAGCCAACTACAGCATAGTTCAGGCTCGAACCCCTTGGACCTCAGGATTAGAAGACAAACATACTAACCACTAGGCCACGGCAGCCCCTGCTCTATTGTTGTGACCATCACTTGACAGAAGCTGTTAGTTTTTCCTGTCCTTTTGTAAGAGACAGTAAGAACCTAGGTCTGGTGTCATATTGGGTGTTGGCATGTTCACTCATTAACCCCTGAAAACTTATGGACTCTTTCTGAAATCAATTATTTAGGCAAATTCAATGTGCTTTTAGGGGAGAATGGGTTAAAGAATTCTCCCTGCTCGGTGACCCAGGCTGGGCATCATAAAACTGAACTGACGAATTTACTTAAGTCCAACAACGTCAGCAGATTACGACTTCTGTTTGGTTGAGAAGAAGAAGAAGAAGATTTGAAAAAAATTCTCTGACTTAAGTAAATTCTAAAGTTTTATGGTGCCCAGCCCTAATATGCTCAGTGTATGCAAAAATCTGTAGCCATTAACTGGTGTTTGGAAATGTCTCCTTGAAAGTGAAAGATTTTTTAATGGTACGTTAAACAACAACACATGTACTGGTATTATTGTATGGTATAACCAACAAACTGGAGACTGAATGTCAGCAATATGTACATGTATTCAAACTCCTAGTTCAGTGGTTGCCACACAAAGTAACGTTGGCTAGAATTGCGTTTTGTAGTCTAGAGCACTTCTGTTTATCCATTTCCTCCAATGTCTTGTTGAATCATTGTCTAGAATTTGATTTGTGGTAGACCTTTTTTCTATCTATCTATCCATTGGTTGGTATCTGACTGTCTGTTGTTGCATTGTTGTGTAACATCCCACTCAAGAATCTTTTACTTTAATGGAGATGTCATGTTGTGTGTCAGTGAAGGATGACAGTTTTTGCCTATGCTTGGCACTTAGAGCAGGGAGGGTTGACGTTAACATGTTGACACCTTCTGTGACAGAAGACCTCAGTTTTACTGTCTCATTTTAAGCACAGGAAGGTCACCGTAGCCTAGTGGTTAGCATGTTTGACTTCAAATCGAAGGGTCCAGGGTTTGTGCTCAAGCCACAGTACAGTTGGCTGTCCCTGTCTTTTGGATGATACAGTAAAAAACCCCGAGGTCCAGTGCGACAGTAGATGATGGCACGTTTAAAGAACCTTCTCTGCTTTACGGCCATAAGTGTCGAGCACAAAATTTGTAGCCCTTCACCGGCACATGATGACATCTCCATATGAGTGAAATATTCTTGAGTGGTACGTTAAACAACACAACAACAACTGTCTCATTCTAAGGCCAGGAAAATCCAGTTTAATTGTTTACACAGGGCTCGAAATTAACCCTCTTTCCTAGGTGGCCCGCAGGGCAAGTAGCTTAAAAAATCTATTGGCTCCACCAAAAATCTACTGGCCCACAAAGAAAAAACTCAAACAAATTGTTTTCAGCGGATATAAAGTTTGAATGACAGGATCCTTCAGATTGTGATTAACAAAAAAATGGAATATATATTTAAGTAAATTTGAATAGGTATTATGTAAGCATGCAGATTAGCCTTTTCTTTTCTGAATTTCTATTGGACAACCGGGCCAGTTCAGACAAAAATTTACTGGCCCAATGAATTATTTATTGGTCATGGGCCAGCGGACCAGTGCTAATTTCGAGCCCTTTTACATGTACATGTACGTGTTTCCCCTTCTTACTGTTTGTCTGTTTTGATCTTTTCTACCTCCTACTTATCCATGCATTTTGAGCACCCAACAATAGGCTAACATGTGAAGTCCTCCACAGGCATTTAATGACGCTCCGTATGAGTGAAAGACTCTTCATGGGGACGTGAAACAACAATACATGTACAACTATGGTACAACATTATTGTCAAAAGTCGTAGAACAAATGTGAGGTTCCAAACAAAAAAAAAAAAAAAGATTAACAGCTCCTTCATCTGTTGCTGTAGATCTATAATGAAGAACAACATAAAACAGATAACCTCATATTTTGCAAGACAATTATAATTTATTTATTAAATATATTCATATTATTTTACATTTTTAATGAGACAAAACTGCAAAAAATAATAAATATGTTCTGTTCAATACATAATGGGTAATGTATGTGTACACATAAATGTTGAACGACTATGGTTATAATTTATGACATATAACTCTTGCACCGTCACCCTAATACTGCTAGAATATCAATCCTATCCTACCCTAAGTTTCAAAATGGTATGGTCCTTTCTTCTGTCTCAGACCAGTGTATTATGTTCTGTAGGGTGGAAGGGTCAAAACATTATATTTGAGGATCTCAAGATTATGCTTATAGTATATAAATAAAGAACACATTGTAATATGTTATATACATGTAGTGTACATATATTATAAATATATTAATACCAGAAAAGGAATGAGATTAATAATTTTTACCATTAACTTTACTTTCTTTGCTATCGACCACATCCAACCTGGATTTAATCAAGTGTACCCAGGAAGAGACCACCCACACAATCAACTTGGTTCTAACTTAAGGCTTAAAAAATTATTTGCAGAGTTGACTGTATCTATGTTTAAAAAAAATTGATGTATTCAACAGTCAATATACAAGAAAATTGTCAATAAGTACCCAGTTAAAATGATAAAAAAAAAGGAAAAAAGACAACAACAAAAATAGATGTATGAAGTGGATACATTATATGGATTATCTCCCTTTGATCATGTACATTGTACTTCATGATATCAACTTGATCTACATATATATATGTGGTATTGTGCTCAGCAAAGTTACCTCCCTTTTGAATTATAGATGAGATTTATGAGTTATACAGACCCACTGACACAATACACCTATTATTGCTTTATTGTAGGCTTAAGATCTGCTATTATTTGTCGTATAATTACTGATATGGTGGGGTCTAGGGACAAGATTAATTATGAAGCCCCAATAACTCGGGTATATCCTCATGAATTATAGATGTTATTACTAAAATAGAGCTCCATTTGTGGCACTCTTTGTTGTGGATATCGCTGAATTATGTATTATCCCTCAATCCTCAATACCTTGTATATAGATAGAATCTGAACCTCCATATGCTGCAAGCAAACAGCTACAAGTTGCGTAGCATCCCAGCTTTTGTTTGAATTTTTATGAATGGTTTCTAGACCAAGATATATTCAAGGAGATGAAGGTTGTATGCAAGATATAAAAAAAATTGCAAATTAAATAATTGAAAATTTTCACTAAAATTTTGCTCCCCCTTCCCCCTTAAAGATATAAAAAAGAGGGTCGGTTGTTGTTGTTTGTTTATATATATTTTTCTCTCCCAGCTTGCCTTATTAATCAAGCCTAACCCCGAGGTGTATTTTCTAATCTAGGTTTCTGTCTGTAGATCACGCCATACTTTTCCAGACATCAACACTATTGCAGATACTGAACTGAATTTTGTACATGAGTGTGCATGTTCATCAGTCAATGGGATACATATCCAGTTGAAATGTTGTTCAAGTTGACAATGTCACATTTTCTCAACGCCTTTATGTTCCTATTCATGTGTTACTTTGGAACAAGAGGACCTCCATGGCCAAGTGGTTAGCATGTTCCACTTCAAATAGAAGGGTTCAGGGTTCAAATCTACGCAGCTCCATGCTGCGGGTTGACCGTCCCAGTCTTTTGGATGAGACAGTAAAAACCGAAGTTCTGTGTCACAGTAGGTGTTTGGACGTTAAAGAACCCTCTCTGGTCTACGGCCGTAAGTACAAAATGATAAATCTGTTGCCTTTCACCGTCACACAGTGACGTCTCCATATGAGTGAAATATTCTCGAGTGGGACGTTAAACAACAATACAACATACAACAACTTTGGAACAAACAAACTTCATTGACATCTAAATGAGGTCTGGTGAAGGACTATCACCAGTAATGAAGACAAAAAATAGCTTCTGTAGAATAGGTAGATGTGCCCATATATACATGTACATGTTTAATACAATACCAATAACTGAACCCTTATAAAAATATATTGATATATTGCTAAAATGAACATAATAAGCAGGTGCCCCCTATATCAAGGAGTCCTTGGTTACATATATTTTTATGGTTATGTATATCACCAAATCACACTCCTTACCTAGTATTATACAGTATAAAACAATGGTACATTGAGCTATATCTTGAGGGAATCCTTTTGAGTGAAAGAGGAACTTCTCTTCCGAGAGTTCTTGGATTATTCAGATCATTCATGGATCATTTACATCATGCATGGATTAATCAGATCACTCATGGATCTCATTCAGATCACTTGTAAGCCATTTAGATCTCTCATGAAGCTTACAAGTCACTCAGTATCATATAGATCACTCATGGATCATTCAGGCCACTTATGGATCATTCAGATCTTACCGATACATCAATCATTCAGACCATTCATGGATTATTTCATTAAAATCATTGATGTATCATTCAGATCAGTCATGGATCATTCAAATAATTCATGCCTTTTAGATCACTCATGGATCATTTAGATCATTCATGAAACATTTAGATCAGTCATGAATCACTCTTATTGGTCACGAATCATTTATATCAATCATGGATCATATAGATCAGTCATGGATCATATAGATCAGTCATGGATCATATAGATCACTCATGGATCATATAAGTCACTCATGAATCATTCTTATCAGTCACGAATCATTCATATAAATCATGGATCATTTGTATCACTTATGTAATGATTAGCAATACCACATATTGATCATTGAGGAGGCAAAGCTTACCATATTCATTACTGTACAGTGTATTTGGTCAGTAATTTACAGGAGTACATGTTCAATGTAATACTGATTTCTTATTTCTAGTATCCAACTTTCACTATAGCAATGTATCGTCAGCACAGCAACACAACATGGATGACCCATGGCTATATTTAGAATGCACATTTGCAGATTTAGATTTCGGCAATTGTCTTAAGTCACCGTTCGAATGAAGAACACCATTAGCATGAGGTGAGAAATGTGGAAATCTGATTGGCTTATTGAAAATCGGAACAGAATTTCTTTTTTCTAGATTTACTGGGTCAGTGCAGGGACCTATGCTAATCGGGACATCCATTGCCAGTGTCCCTCCGCAGGAAGAAAAGTCCACAGACACACGTAAGCTGTAAGACACTCTGATTAGTCGACAGCCGGGGTTGACACTTGGTAACATGTTCAGATGCGTTGGCATGACGATGTCGTAAGATTCTACTTTGGACTTCATGCTTTTGTTTATAACACCTTTTGGATTTGTTTCCTCGGCAACAGCCACGATGTTTGTGAAGTGTGACCTGGGCTTGACCAATGTAATTCCCTGAACTAGCTCTCCTTTGATTTTCTGTATCTTCTTTGACTTTGTGCTGTGCACTTCTAGTCGGATTTTAATGTCATCGCCAGCTAAAAAGCATGAACGATCCAAGCACAAATAAATCGTAGCCACATTTGAGAACAAGCACAAACAAGACGACAGTGACACGTCCTCATTGTGAGTTACCGGCGTCAACGCCAGAGGTATACTGTGAATGTCAAACGGTCGCTTCACTATGAATGGAAACCTGCGCGACAAGAGAACTTTCACATAGTGGTTCAAAGAGTGCGTACTTCTGGCAGATGATGATCCTATGTCATCACATATCCTAGCCTTCAACATGTATGAAATATCCACAGCAAAACCACTCTCATCGTCCTTGTATCGCAGTGTCGAGGGAATTCCCTGAGGGAGACAAAATTTGAAATTTGACACGTAGTGTCCGGGAGTTACCACAGATGTCCACTTTCCTTCTGCAGATCCGACAATATATGAGCGCTTATTTAGAAATATGTCCCTCCATGTTTTATAGCCTCCGTTTGGAGTTCTCCTAGCAAACGAGACTGATGTTTGACCGATGATTAGGAATTCTATGAATCGAATGTCCAGCTTTCCTCGGATATCAAAAATAATTTTTCCGGATATCTCCTCGCCAGGTGTAAATCTGTGTCGTTCATGCTGATCTAATTCAATCGCAAAGTTTGACACGAGATTGTCCTTATATTCCATCATTCTTCTGAAGGCCAGTGAGCCGTGATGTCTTGACATGGACATACCATTCCGTGTCATTGGTATTCCCTTAAGAGTTCCGTTGTGGTTTCTATGTTCTTGAGGAATTATCCCCATCCTTCCATTGTGTTGGGAATTCCCATTGTATCCGGAATGGTGGCTACGAACTGTGCCACTCTGACTTCTGATAGTGCCACTGGCGGCAGCATCTGGGAGTCTGTGCATTGATCCGTGATGTGACGAAGGTCGAGAACCATTGGTTTTTTGATATCCAGATTTTCTTGGTGCATTTTGTGTGGGCTTTGGGTCTGGGACTGTTATGTATTTGGACAATTTGGCCTTGCCCTCTCTGTATTTTGCAGCCCTTGGGCTTACGTTGACACTTGCTGTGTGATTCTGGATGTAGTGTGTTTTGGTGTCGTCCATTGGTGGAATAAACGCTGGATTAATGTCCTCCAGTTCCATCCCTGTAAAATAGATTTATATGTACACAACATCAGATCTATGAACTATCTAAATGATTTTGGAATTCTTTTGATATGAAAATGAAAAAAAAATGAAATGAACAACAGACTAACTTTTTGACAATTTATAATCAGGGACAGCCTAAGACTAAGTTGGAATTTAACCAGAGGCTAGGTGTTTTACGATTCTAAGTAACAGAGAGGCTATGATATGGCTCACCTTAAATTTCATAATGTAATTTGCATATAAATTATATACATGCACATGTATCATGTAACATGTAAATAAGATTTTAAGTCCTCTAAATTTAATAGCAAATATTTCAATTATTGTTATGTAACTTCCCACTTAGGAATCTCTGGGGCCTCCGTGGCCGAGTGGTAAGCGTGTTCGACTGCGAATCGGAAGATCTGGGTTCGAGCCGCGTAGCGCTGCTCCACGGTTGGCCATCCCTGTCTTTCGGATGAGACAGTAAAAAGGAGGTCCCGTGTCACAGTAGGTGTTGGCACGTTAAAGAACCCTCCCTGCTCTACGGCCAGCAGTGCCAAGCATAGGCAAAATTTGTAAAATGTAGCCCTTCACCAGCACACGGTGACGTCTCCATATGAGTGAAATATTCTTGAGTGGGACGTTAAACAACAATACCATACCAATACTATAAGAATCTCCCACTTAAATGGAGACGTCACTGTATACCGATAAAGGATTACAGTTGGCCTCTGCTCGGCACTTGTTACCATTGAGGAGTCTTTGATGTGCTGACACCTACTTTGACACAGGACATGTATTTTCACTGCCTCATTCGGAGGACCAGAAAAACCAGATGCTTCCGCTAGGAGGACTTGAACTTATGACCTTACATTCTGGAGGTACACATGCTAACCATGGAGGTAAAACAGCTCTTGATTTTAATTAAGCATGGGTATTAGAAGCAGTTGAAATTTCAGAATACATACAAAGCACTAACTACAATAAAACCTGTTCTAGTGACCACCTATATATAAAGACCACCTGGTCACACAAACCATGTTTTGCTGTCCCCAATAGTACTATGTGTGTACAAATCAACCTCTATATAAAGACCATCTCCCTATTAAGACCAGTTTTCATGAGTTCCTAGGGAAATCGTTATATATACAAGTTACAAATGAAGTTACAGTATCAATTGAATAATAGTTTTGAAAGCTAAATTAGCTCACTTTGATATTATCTACGAGACGAGCAGGCTAAATGTGAACAATACCATTTCACTAGTGTCGAAGAATTGTAACCTTTTCATAGCAGGGCTTGTAATAATGTAGCCTACATGCTTGTTTGCCATTAATGTATCCTTTGAAATTGAGACCCTGTCAAGTTTAGGATCTGCGGATTTATTTTGACACCTATTACAATGTTATAATGTGAGGCAGTACATGTTGTAACTGTAACAAGTTATAATTTGATATTTTACATACAAAACATCAGTAGAAATCAATATCAGGTATCGTGTTATTTGCGAGTTGTATGTGCATGAGTTGTATGTGCATGTCTATTCACACGGTTATAAATCACTCAACCGTGGTGGCGAGGATTCTCCGTGCATACTGATTCAAAATAATGGCATCCGGATAGACTTGCTTTGTCAGTATAGTGTGGGTGTATTATTTGTATGTATGCACCTCACTGACATTTGATTAAAGTCAAGAAATACATATGTATATTGATGCATGTGGGCCTATTGGTTTGAATGTTTGCCTTCTGATTTAGAGGGGCGTGGTTAGAATCCAAGCCAGGCTGTAGTTGAAGACAGTAAACCAAGGTCACATGTCACAGTAAGCGTTAGCACATTTGGGATTCTCTCTGCTCTTTGGTCATAAGTGCCAAGCATAGACTCTCATGAATCTTTCACTTGAATTTTTATTTTTTTTTTTTAATTTTTTTGCAGAATTGGGCCTAGGATAATTTATCAAAGTTACAAAATTTGTTGGTGGTTTACAGTAGGGCATTTTCATCTCACATCTGATAGCATGTTTTTGCAGATGTGTTGATATAATTTGACAAAGTTTACACTCACCTCTGACCTCTATGTTAGGGATATTCTGTGGAGAGAGTTCACTCCCTTGGTTATCCATGTCTGGAGGATGATGACCTTTTTGCACTCACAAGTTTATCTCTTCCTTTCCTGTTCCTTTAATATTGTAGTGTTTTTTTTTAATCTCACTTAGACATCCATTTTGCTTAAGTAAAATGCATTTTGCAGATCTATCACACACATTAACTTCCTGATTGGTCGATTGATTCCCGGAAACTCACAGATAATTGGTCAGTTGATCGCTAGGAACACTAATATGATTGGCTCTTTGTTGTTCAGAGGTACTTCAATGATTGGTTGCCAACCTAAAATGAAGAGAAGTACATCTTATTTTTAAAGTTTCAACATGCTTATAAATTTATGCTACAAAATGTGCATCAGCAATGCATATTAATCATAAGATCTCTGATTGGTCAATTTACATTCAGAAGATTCAAATGATTGGTTGTTGCCATGGAATTAGGAGTATATTATATGTATACTGTAAGTTGTAAGTTTCAGCACTGACTTTATAAATCTATGACCTGATATATTCATTTTTTTGTCTTTTTGATTGATTCACACTTTGTTAATCATGACGGCATGAGTGTAAGGGAAAGCTAACCTAGTTTTTCTCATCCTACGTGCCTAGGCCCAGTAATCTGAATTTACTTGGCACATTTTAAGTCCCTGTCTGCAAAGTTCTTTGAAAATTTTGTGATTTGAGGAGAAGATTTTAGAAAAGAAAGGTACGACTCACCTACAGATATATTGCATCAGATTACATTCCTGTTACCAACTGCCTTTGTGGAGTTCACATAAAACAAGAAATACATGATAAACGTAATTTAAGAATTATGAGTACTGAAAATCAACAAGCCCGACGGACCACAAACAAGCAATATCAACTGGCCCTTCAGTAAAACAACTAGCCTCGGGCCGACGGGCCTCCGCTTATTTCTATCCCTGCACCAAGATTTAAAGCCTGGACTTTCTAGTTAAAAATTCAGCAATTTATAAAAGCCTCCATCAGCTCTTGAATTAGAAATGGTGCCTCCATTGCCTAGTGGTTAGAATGTTTGCCTTCTGATTGTGAGGTCTTGAGTTTGAATCCGAGCTACACTGCGATTGGCTCTCCCTGTCTAGATGGTAAAAAGTGAGGTCCTGTTTTGCAATAGGTGTTGGCACATTAAAGAACCTTTCCTGCTTTAGGGTCATAAGGTGCCGACCATAGCCAATATTTAACCTCCTTCATCAGCACATGTTGACATTTCCACATAAGTGAAAGATTCTTGAATGGGACGTTAAACAACAATACTACCAATCTGAATCAACAAATCAAATTAGAAATGAGGCCAGTAGTCAGTATAGTGCACTATTCACCTTAAACAAGAACTGGTATGGTATGATATGGTATTGTTGTTTTACGTCTTACTCAAGAATATTTCACTCGTATGGAAACGTCACCGTGTGCCAGTGAAGGGCAACAAATTTTGCCTATGCTCAACACTTATGGCCGTACAGCAGGGAGGGTTCTTTAATGTGCCAACACCTACTGTGACACGGGACCTCTGTTTTTACTGTCTCATTCGAAAGACAGGGAGGGCCAACCACGGAGTGGCGCTACGCGGCTCTTACCCGGATCTTTCGATTCCCAGTCGAACATGCTAACCACTAGGCCACGGAGGCCCTAGAAAGGAGACCAGCTAGTAGTGAGTATAGTGCACTTTTCACCATAAACAAAGACTGGTATATTGAACATTAATATTTTATATTAAGACTGTTATGCAGACAGTTTAAAATACCTCAACTGTTAAGACTTGCTAATTCCATGTTTACATACAGGTACTTGGTTTTTAGTTGGCATTGTAGCCTGCAAAATATTCCAAATGCCAATTCACTTTCAGGATTCATCCATGCGTGAAGTTGAGATTATGTATTTGAACTGTTATATTGAAGTAAACAGGATCAGATCTGACTTTGTAGCTTATTCTGAGAGCCCAGCTATTTCTAGAGATATATTAGTACAGTCTAACCTGTTTTAAGAGATCGTCCAAGGGAAGGGACAAAAAGGGTCACATATGACAGGTGGTCTCTTAATTCAGGTGATTTATATAGGGAAAAACTATTTTGGGAACCATGCATTTAGGTCACATAAGAGGTTTTCCTTGAATTCAGTGGGTCGCTAAGGCAGCTTAGACTGTAGTTCTGTTTCATTGGTGAGAGTGTTTATTCACAGAACGCTATGCTCATGCTTATATATTAACATACATTGTTTGGCCTATTTGGTGAGACCTTAGACACTGAAGTTACATGTGATGTCGCTGTGTATATATATTGGCACGTTGAAAAACCCTCACTGCTCAATCTGGTCCAAAGAACTGAGAATAGGCCAAACTTTTTAACCTCTTTGGCATTCAGTGACTTAATTATTTATAAGTGAGAGATTCTTGGGTCAGGTCAAACCAGTCATGGTTTGTTGTGCATTTATTGTTGTTTAACGTCCCACTCAAGAATCTTTCACTTATATGGAGACGTCACCATGTGCCAGTGAAGTGTGACGTATTTAGACAGGGGCCCCCATGGCCGATTGATTAGAGCATTTGCGCTTTAAACCACTCAGTCTCTCACCTTGTGTCAGCATGAGTTCGAGCCTGACGCTGGAACCTAAACTGATTATGTGAGAAAGTTTGCTAGTTTACTTGTGGAAGGCTGGTGGTCTCTTCTTGGGTACATTTGGGCTCTGACTGAAAGATCGTTGAGTGTGGCGTAAAGCAAAAAACAGGCAAATAAAAATCGTTACACTATGCACAGCAAATTATGGTCACCGAGCAGAAGGGGCCTTTTTAACGTGCCTACACTGTGACACAGGACCTCAGTTTTAACTGTCTCCTCCAGAGGACAGGGGAAGCCAACTTTAGCACAGTGTGGATTTGAACCCATGACCTCATAATAAAAAAGGCGAACACTGTAAACACTGAGCCCAACTAGCCATGACCACAGCAGCAATGAAATGAATCCTGTTTATGAGTTCATGGTCTGATGATCTCGACTCTAGAAATTTGAGAATTGAGGGATAATATCGCTAGCATGTATTTACATTGTACAAAACTGAGATGAACTCATCCTCCCCCAGGCCAGTGATTATAAGTAAGAATACAACAATGAGTGAAGGCTAAATGTGTTAAACCAGATAAGTGATACAATTTGAATTCAACTCACAGCCAGTACGTCTGGTGTGAAAGTGCAAAATTATTTACTCTTAGATGTATTCTCCCATAATCTGAGATTTGGGGGTACATACATGTACATGTAGTTTTTGGTTAGTCCGTTGTCAACCTCGGACATAACTTTTAAATGAGTGATTAGCTTAAATATAATCTACACATGTACTCCTTGTGACAAGACCGTTCTTTCGTCTGTGTTGACCTGGACTTTTGAGTTTGACCTACATTAAGTTTTAGATACTTTGACTTTGTATTACTTAGCTAAAAAGTGGGAAGGGGGGGCTCTGAGGCCGACTGGTTAGTGTGTTCCACTGTGAAACGAGATATCCAGGTTCGAGCTGTGTAGCTTCACTCTGCTGTTGGCTGTCCCTGTCTTTCAGATGAGACAGTAAAAACCGAGGTCCCATGTCACAGTAGGTGTTGGCATGTTAAAGAACCCTCCCAGCTCAACGGCCAGCAGTGCCGAGTATAGGCAAACTTTCTAGCCCTTCACCGGCACACGGTGACATCTCCATACGAGTGAAATATTCTTGAGTGGGACGTTAAATAACAATACCATACCATATACATGTACTTAGCTCTGGGCTGTATGAGGACATTCAGAATGTATCACAACCATGTCTTGTGTATTGTATTGTCATCTAGGCTTAGCCTGGATCAGCTAAATTAGAAACATTTTTTTTTTACGCCAATTGGTGGGTCTTTTTTTTTTTTTGCCTGTAGTCAACTACAGTCTAACCTGTCAAAATTAGACAACTAGTCTAGATTGTCCAAGGGAAGGAGCAATGGGTCACATATGACAGGTGGTCTCTTAATTCAGGTGATTTATAAAGGAAAAAGCCATTTTGGGAACCATATATTTGGGTCACATAAGACAGGTTTTCCTTTAATTCAGTGGGACGCTAAGGCAGGTTATGAACATTTACATCTATGTGAAATAAGTACAACTTGTATTTTGTATAACAATCTCATTTGGGACCCAAGGAAACAGATCTTTATAGGGAAATGATCTTTAAATACATGTAGAACTAACTGGAGCACTCTGAGGTTGATTTATATAGAAATCAGTACTAACTCCTTACAGAAATATTAATTAGCATTAGTATCATGTATTCTATTATTTATATATGCCTATTAATTTAGAATATCAAATAATGATATTTTAGTATTTTATTTACATGCAAAAAAAAAATTAAATCTTTAGCAAAATGTTACAGACATGTACAATGTAATACATATATACTGGTATTCTTAGTATAAGGGACCTTGAAGTGGTTATAGTATTTAGAGTCTGAGGTTCACAGATAGCCAAATTGAGTGGTTACTGACTGGTCAACAGCCCTGACAGGTGTAAATATAGCCAGGTGTAAAATCTGGGTCATCTGAAATATACAGGGTGTAGAAGTACCAAGGCTGTTGATTTTTGTCTGAATTCAGCCTCAGCTGGCTTTGTTCACAGGCCCTCACACCAACTGTGGCTGGCAACAAAATCCACTGCCAACTGAGATTTTCATCAAAATTTCTATTACGTTGTAGCACAGACTGTGATTATATATATTTAGATGAAATGAAGTTTATGTGATATAGAGGCATGTACAATTATAGTGTACCCATGGTACATGTATCTAACAAAGTGCTTGATGTATAATCGACATGTATGAAGATATGACTTATAGTACCAATCACTCAAGAACTAGAGTGATCCATGCTTTTAGGGGGGCCTCCAAGGTCGAGTGGTTAGTGTGTTCGACTTCGAATCGAATGGTCCAGGGTTCGAATCCCAGCGCAGAGCCACTCCACGGTTGGCCGTCCCTGTCTTTTGGATGAGACAGTAAAGACCGAGGTTCCGTGTCACAGTAGGTGTTGGCACGTTAAAGAACCCTCCCTGCCATGTGACCATAAGTGCAGGGCATAGACAAAATTTGTCGCCCTTCACCAGCACACGGTGACGTCCCCATATGAGTGAAATATTCTTGAGTGAGACGTTAAACAGCAATACAACTACAACAACCATTGAGCCAAAAGTGCAGACACAAAGACCTATGGCCTTATACTGTAGGTTATAGATTTACCACAATACATATGTATGTGGGTGATTTGTACAATTTGTAGCCACAAAAATAAAAGTGTGCATATTCTTTTTCCAAATTCCTCTAGAAAGTTTGCCTCCCCCTCTCTATTTCTAAAGTCCTTAACCCTAGTTCTTAATTAGACTCCAAGAGTCCCTCTACATATTTACATACCTGAGATATGTCTGACAGGTGCTAGGCCTACATTAATATTATCATCAAAATATGCACCCTCTCTTTTGATCAATGTGCTGAAGTATACACGAAGCGTCACATGTTCACATTCAGTCTGTAAAGTTTCTTATACAATTCACCCTAACTTGAATTCAATAGACTTTAAACTCATATATATAGACCTGTTTTGGATGTAAAATTACCTTAATCTTTTCTTTAAGAGCCAATCCCTAGATGTGGAATGAAGTCATTGATAGATGTATTTAAAAATAAATGAGGTAGATGTTTTAAGTCGTTA